>JAVXUP010002204.1:0-151087 GCA_033070095.1 Escallonia herrerae | reverse complement strand
CATTTACGCTAATCGTCATTAAGAACCTCAATTAATATCACTTATAAATGCTATCCTTAGATTATAACTTATGATTTCACAAATTTGTCGCTAAAGATCAGAAAATTAATGGTCACCAATTCGTCGCTAAAGGTCCAACAGAAAAACATCTAGGATTTTTACCAAAAGTAGCCTCAGGTTTTGGGGTGTTACAGATAAGTCACCCTCCAATTCATCTTTGTGATTGTCATTGATATTATTCCTTCGCTGCTCTTCATGAACCTTACACGTTTCAAAGAGGCCAAGAGTGGTCCTATTTGGCCACAAGCAATGATAGATGAATTATAGGCCCTCACCAAAACTCACATTTGGGGCATAGTTAATTTTCCTTCTAGAAACCTAATGCTAGTTATAAGTGGATTTACACAACCAAGACTCGCTCTGATGGCTCCATTGAGCACTACAAGCTCGTTCGGTTTCTTGCCTCTATTGCCAGAATTGATTATGAGGAGATATTTGCTTCTATTGTAAGAATTACCTCTGTCAAATCTCTACTTGCTATTGCCTCTGCTAAAAAATGGGGACTTTCCTAAATGGATGTCAAGAATGCCTTCCATAATGGTGTCCTTACTGAAAGTTTATATCAGACCTCCTCCTAGTATGATCATCCTCCTAATAAGGTTTTTCATCTTTGTTGTGCTCTTTATGGCCTCAAACTTGGTATGCCAAATTTAACACCACTTTTTCTCAAGTAGGCTTCACTTCTAGCCCCTTTGATTTGGCGCTTTTTACCCGAACTACCACTAATAGCACTACCATGGTGCTCCCTTATGTTACTGACATGATTATTACTGGTGATGGTTTTAGCGCTATTCATGCTTTTAGGACTTTCCTTCGCTGGCACTTTAATATGAAATACCTTGTGTCTCTTAATTGTCTGTGGGACTTGAAGATTCCTCACACTCCAGTAGTATTTACCTCTCTCAGAACAAGCATGCATCTGACTTATTATAACAAGCCAATATCTCTAATAGCATCACAATCGTTACTCCTCTTGAACTAAATGTTAGGCATCGTGACACTGATTGAGTACCTCTTGTTGATGTTGATCTTTTTCAGACTGTTAGTTGGTAGCTTTGTTTATTTGACAATCACTTGTCCAGATATATCTTATGCATCGCACTTAGTGCGCCCGTCTATGGCTGCTCCTCGGTCTATGCATTTAATGTCGTACTTCTCATCTGGACATATATGTCAAAGGTGTTACGAAACGCAGCAACTACGGAGCAATATATTGAAGAACAAAGAAACGAGAAATTTAAAAAACACGAATAAACCAAACGCACAACACAAGAATTACGAGGTTCACCAATATGGCTACGTCCTCGGAGTATGACCAGATTTCGATTTCACTATTCAGCAGTGTTACAACCAAAATCTTAACCCCCACTTTATGTTGTGGTTATCTCTCTTGCCCCAAAACAATACAAGACCATGTATATTTATTTAGAGCTAAGAGGTGATCTTTCTCTAAATAACCAATGTGGGACAAAACACTTATATACTTGGGCTAAGTTGTGACCTTCTCTCAATAACCAATGTGGGACACCCACACAAAACTAGTTTTAAGATCACTGCCTCCATTGTAACAATGTCTCTGGATTGAAATCAGGCTCCACATACAACAATCTCCCACTTGGAGACTGATACAACTCCAATGCTGAAACTCCACACAAATGCTGGTCATACTCATCCAAGAAGCATCAACGAAGACTAATCAAAGTTGAGCATAGGCTCAACTTTTGCCTGTCAACCACTTTCGTTAACATGTCCGCGGGATTCTTGTTGCCTTCGATCTTCTCCAAGTTCAGTTGTCCATCCTCTAACAGAGACCGTATAAAGTGATACCTCAGCTGAATATGCTTGGTCCTCGAATGAAATGCTGAGTTCTTGGCAAGATGTATTGCACTCTGACTATCAGTCCATAGCTTGCAATCTACTTGCCCATATCCCAACTCTGTCAACAACCTTTGAAGCCAAATTATTTCCTTGCTTGCTTCTGTCACAGCAACATATTCTGCTTCTGTTGTAGACAATGCAACAATCTTCTGTAACTTAGAGATCCAGCTTACTGCAGTCCCTCCTACAGAGAAAACATATCCCGTGGTGCTTCTTCCGTTGTCTCTATCACCTGCATGGTCTGCATCTACATAGCCTCGCACATCTATGTTGTCACCCTCAAAACATAAGCAGAACCTGGATGTTCCTCTCAAATACCTGAGAATCCACTTCACTGCTTGCCAATGTTCCTTTCCTGGGTTTGTCATGAATCTGCTCACAACTCCAACTGCATGTGCAATATCCGGCCTTGTACTGACCATGGCATACATGAGACTTCCCACAGCAGAGGTGTACGGTACCTGTGCCATGTATTCTTCATCCTCCCTGTTCTTGGGACTCAACTCCTTTGAAAGCTTGAAATGAGCTGCTAAAGGAGTCGTCACAGGTTTAGAGGCATGCAAGTTAAATCTCCTCAAAACCTTCTCAATGTACTCTTCCTGTGACAACCATAACTTTTTCTGTTTTCTGTCCCTGGTTATCCTCATGCCAAGAAGTTGTTTTGCCTCTCCCAAGTCCTTCATAGAGAAAGCACTTGCCAACTTCTTCTTGAGTTCATTAATCATTCTCATGCTTGAACCTGCTACAAGCATATCATCTACATACAGAGTTAAAATAATGAAGTCCTCACTATTAAACTTCTGAAAATAAACACAGTGATCGGAGTCACATCTAGTGAAGTTTGTCTGCTTCATGAAATTGTCAAACTTTAAATACCACTGTCTAGGAGCTTGCTTTAGGCCATACAAGCTCCTCTTCAACCTGCAAACCATTCCCTCCTTACCCTTGACTTCAAAACCCTCTGGCTGATGCATGTAGATTTCTTCCTCCAAATCCCCATGGAGAAATGCTGTCTTAACATCCAGCTGCTCCAGATGTAAGTCCTCTATAGCTACAATGCTCAATATCGTACGAATTGAAGTCATCTTTACAACAGGAGAGAAGATTTCTTGGAAATCAATACCTTTCCTCTGTCGATACCCTTTCACAACTAGTCTTGCCTTGTATCTCTTTGCTCCTCCAACTTCATTTTTAATTCTGTATACCCATTTATTGTACAGAATATTCTTACCTGCAGGGAGCTTTACCAAATCCCAAGTTTGGTTTTGCTCAAGTGAAGCCATCTCATCTTTCATGGCTTGCTCCCACTGTAACCTGGATTCATCCTGTATCGCTTCTTGATAACATTCTGGCTCCCCAGAATCAGTATACAAAATATAATCGAGTGGAAGACAAAGTCTGTCAGGAGCTTTCCTTACCCGACTACTTCTTCTGAGATTAAGAGTTTCAGGCATCTGTTGTTGATCACCAGCTCTAATTTCAGTATCAGTTGTCTCATCAAGGTCTGCTGGATTTTCTATCCTGGGTACCTGTCCATCTTCTGGCTCATCAAGTTCCATGTATTCCTTATTTTCTTTTTCAATTCCATGTTCTTGTAACCTGTGCTTATACAACCGTGATTCATCG
Source organism: Escallonia herrerae (assembly GCA_033070095.1). Classification (NCBI taxonomy): domain Eukaryota; kingdom Viridiplantae; phylum Streptophyta; class Magnoliopsida; order Escalloniales; family Escalloniaceae; genus Escallonia; species Escallonia herrerae. The sequence goes on along the minus strand of JAVXUP010002204.1, from coordinate 147,523 downwards.
AATATGACATCCCTACTCCTGATGATTTTGTTATGTTCGTAATCCCACAAACGATAACCATATTCATCACCTCCATATCCAATAAATACACACTTCTGAGATTTAGAGTCAAGTTTCTTCCTTTCCTCTTTATCAATATGAGCATAAGCAATACATCCAAAAACTTTCAGAAAAGAATAATTTACTGGTTTACCTAACCATTCTTCTTCAGGAATACCACCATGGAGAGCACTTGCTGGACTTCTGTTAATTAAATATACGGCAGTATCCACAGCTGCTGCCCAGAACTGTAGAGGTAAATCAGCATGTATCCTCATACACCTTGCTCGTTCCATGATGGTTCGATTCATCCTCTCTGCCAAGCCATTTTCTTGAGGTGTCCTCTTAACAGTTCTTATTAACCTGATACCGTTATTGGAACAATATTCTTGGAACCCTCCATTGCGATATTCACCCCCATTGTCAGATTTTAGGCATTTTACCTTGTTCCCTGTTTCATTCTCAACAAGAGCTTTCCACTTCTTAAAAGTGTGATAAACATCAGATTTCTGTTTGATGGCATATATCCAGGTCTTTCTACTAGCATCATCTATAAAAGAAACAAAGTAGAAATTACCTCCAAAAGATTTCACTGTAGTAGGTCCGCAAACATCTGTATGAACTAACTCCAGTCTTTCAATCTTCTTCTCTTTACCATCCCTCCGAAAACTGACCCGCTTTTGCTTTCCATAGACACAACCCTCGCAGAAATCTAACTGAATGTTCTTCATACCTGGCAATGCATTCTTTGAGTGCAGAATTTTCATACCACTCTCACTCAAATGTCCCAACCTGTGATGCCATAATGTGGTTTTCTGATTTTCTGTAAAAGCCAAAGAGATAGAGTGGTTATGGGTACCTGAAAGAGTATATAGGGTTCCTACTCTTTCACCTCTTGCTACCACCATCGACCCTTTGATCACCTTCCATTGTTTTTCACCAAATGCCACAAAATAGCCTTCACGGTCCAATCCACTGACGGATATAAGATTCTTCTGCAGTTCTGGAATATGTCTAACATCCTTCAAAACTAGGGTTCCTTCATTTGATAGTTTAATTTTCACTTTTCCCTTTCCGACAATGCTACACCGATATCCATTCCCGACAGTCACATGTCCATAATCACCATGAACATAATCACAGAAACAATCCCTATAAGGTGTACAATGAATCGAGGCTCCTGAGTCTACATACCACACTTTGGAATTATCATCCACTGTAGCAGAAAGACATAAATCGTCATATGTCCGTTCGTTTGAACTTACCATGTTTGCCCCTTCATCATCACTTTGTCTTCCCCCTGCTCCCTTTTTCTTCTTCGGTTCCGTACAATCATTCTTCATATGACCTTCCTTGTTACAATTCCAACACACTATGGTTTTCCTTTTGGACTTCGACTTGCCTCGTGATCTTGATCTTCCTCTTGTAGGACTTCTTCCCCTGTTATTCTGTCTACCTCTGGATTCCACGGACAAAGCAGTACTAGATGATATACCATCACCAATTGTCTTTCTCCGCATTTCATCATTCATCACAGAACTCACAACATCATTAAGTGTTAGCGTACCAGAAATAGTAGAATTACTCACTGTCGTCACCAAGTTATTCCAACTATCAGGCAGTGAACACAGAAATAACAAAGCCCTAATTTCATCATCAAAATTTATGCCGACAGATTCCAATTGATTTGTAACCCCGTTAAAATCATTTAAATGATCAACAACAGAACCATTTTCAGACATTCTCATATTAAACAGTTTCTTCATGAGAAATACCTTATTCGAAGCAGAGGGTTTTTCATACAATTTCTCCAATGCTTTCATTACAGCAGCAGTAGTTTTTTCCTTGGAGATATTGAATGCTACCTGTGGGGTTAGGCTAAGTCTTACCGTAGCCAGCGCCTTTCTGTCCAAAATCGCCCACTCACTTGCATTCATCGCTTCAGGTTTCTCTCCCACCAGCGGTAGATACAGATCCTTCTGATACAAGTAGTCTTCAACTTGCATCCTCCACCACTGAAAATTCATACCATTAAACTTCTCGATCTTTCCTTTACCTTCTTCGGCCATTGCTCCCACTCAAACGTAGAACCTACGTGAGTAAAACTCGAACCCAAGCTCTGATACCAGTTGTTACGAAACGCAGCAACTACGGAGCAATATATTGAAGAACAAAGAAACGAGAAATTTAAAAAACACGAATAAACCAAACGCACAACACAAGAATTACGAGGTTCACCAATATGGCTACGTCCTCGGAGTATGACCAGATTTCGATTTCACTATTCAGCAGTGTTACAACCAAAATCTTAACCCCCACTTTATGTTGTGGTTATCTCTCTTGCCCCAAAACAATACAAGACCATGTATATTTATTTAGAGCTAAGAGGTGATCTTTCTCTAAATAACCAATGTGGGACAAAACACTTATATACTTGGGCTAAGTTGTGACCTTCTCTCAATAACCAATGTGGGACACCCACACAAAACTAGTTTTAAGATCACTGCCTCCATTGTAACAATGTCTCTGGATTGAAATCAGGCTCCACATACAACAAAAGGAACTATGTTCTTGGCCAACATTTTCCTTCTACTTCATCAGCAACATTCATGTGTATTCTGATGCTGCTTGGCCCAACAAACTGATGCTCGACGACTGATATTTCTTTTTTTTTTATTCGAGTGAATCTTTTATCTCTTGGCGTAGCAACAGACAAGCTGTAGTTGCTCACCTTAGCACCAAAGCTGAATACCAGGCTCTTGCCTATACTACTTCCAAACTTATTTGGCTTCACTAGTTACTTTTTGATACTTACATCTCTTCTCCCAACAGCACACCATCAATTGTGTTAATATGAGTGTCATTCAGACTACTCATAATGATGTGTTTCACGAGCGCATGAAACATATCGAGATTGATTGTCATTTTGTTGGGTCTCATTTTTCGCATTGAACTCTTCATCTCTCTGTTTCCTCTAGTAATTGACCATCAATATTTTCACAAAGACTCATCCACTAGGAAACTTTCTTGTTCTCACTTTCAAACTCAAGTTAGGTTGAGTTTGCAGGGGAGTTTTAGTGTACTAATCACATGTTGTATCAAGTACTAGGGTTAGTACGGCAGTGTTATATATAGTCCTAGTGTCAGTGTAAAATCCGCTTGTCAATTCTTGATGCAACTCTCACTGGTAAATGATTGGTGTCAAAATTTTTCACTTTTCAGGCACCGTGTAAGAATTAGGAATTCCTCTTCCAACTCGTCCTCCCAAACCCTCGTGTCCCTTTGTTTATTTGCTAACATTGTAACGTTATGAATAGGGTTATTCACTTGTTTCACATTCAGATTGGAGTACAAAATGCAATTTTTCCTCCTTGAATTTATCAATATACATGCCTCTTGGTGAATGACTATGTTTGTTCTTCTTGATTCCGGTTCACAACCCAAAATGATAACGAAAGCACCATTGCAATTGGAATGTTTCGTTATGGGCTGACCAGGATGCCCTCTAATATGGTTTTCACCAGGATGCCCTCTATTATGGTTTTCATTATATTTCGTCACCAAAAGTCTAACAATTTTAACTATATTAATTATTACTTGTAATATCTTGCAATCCTAAGTTCCCTCCTTAACGACATGATCCTTATAAGTTAAGAGATTTAAGTATGAAATTAAAAAGACGGGTTAAAAGTCTGAAAATGAAGTTGCTCATTGGAAAAGAAATTCTTAATCTGAAATTTGATCAACATTTCATAGTCAAACATTGATTGAAAGTGCAGAAATAGCAAAATGAAAGCAGCCTTATAAATAATGTGTGTGCAGTTATAATTCTATGAGGAGAGGAAACAAGTGTAAAAGACAGAGTTGAAGGATGATAAACAAGTAGCAATCGATCCGTTATTCTTCAACCGCCTGTCTTCTTGGCGTTAAGAGGATAGCATGAACTGCAAAAAAAAATGTTCTCCGGTTAGAAAACGATGCCATGCAAAAGTACATATGTGGTATGTGCGCATGCTTTCTATTTCTTATGGACCTTGTTCGATTAGCAAGTTGTTCAGTAACCACTCGGAGGAGGATGAGATGAATAGTAGTATGGAGGAGGCGAGGCTGAGGGTAGAGATGGGGGAGAGGGAGGCGGTGGGGACTTATAGTAGTACGGTGGTGGAGGTGAAGGCAATGAAGGAGGTGGGGATTTATACACGTAAGGAGGTGGTGGTGATGGAGAGGGTGGAGGGGGAGACTTGTAGATGTAAAGAGAGGGTGGCGGGGGTGCAAGGGATGGTGGTGGTGGAGATTTATAGGCATAGGGAGGAGGAAGTGAAGGAGATGGTGGTGGGGGGGATTTGTGTATATAGGGGGGAGGTGGTGATGGTGAGGGTGGTGGTGGGGACTTGTAGATATAAAGTGGCAACGGTGATGGAGATGGTGGTGGAGGGGAATTATAGACATATGGAGGAGGAGGTGATGGTGAAGGTGGTGGTGGTGGTGGAGACTTGTAAATATAAGGAGGAGGTGGTGACGGGGATGGTGGTGGGGGATATTTATAGACATAGGGAGGAAGAGGTGAAGGTGAAGGTGAAGGTGGTGGAGGGGACTTATAGACATAAGGTGGAGGTGATGGTGGTGGTGAGGATTTGTAGTCATAAGGTGGAGGTGGTGGTGATGAGGGAGGTGGTGGAGACTTGTAAATGTAAGGCGGAGGCGGCGATGGAGATGGTGGTGGAGGGGATTTAAAGACATAGGAAGGAGGTGGTGATGGCTATGGTGGGGGGGATTTGTAGACATAAGGTGGTGGTGGTGGAGATTTATAGACATAAGGTGGAGGTGATGATAGTGAGGGAGTTGGTGGAGACTTGTAAATGTAGGGCGGAGGCGGAGGCGGCGACGGAGATGGTGGTGGAGGGGATTTGTAGACATAGGGAGGAGGTGGTGATGGAGATGGTGGTGGCGGGGACTTGTAGACATAAGGTGGAGGTGGTGATGGTGAGGGTGGTGGTGGAGACTTGTAGATGTAGGGCGGAGGCGGCGATAGAGATGTTGGTGGAGGCGATTCATAGACATAGAGAGGAGGTGGTGATGGTGAAGGTGGTGGTGGAGACTTGTAAATATAAGGGGGAGGTGGTGAAGGAGATGGTGGAGGTGGAGAATTGTAATAGTAAGGTAGTGGAGGTGATGGTGATGGCGGAGGTGGGGAGTTATAGTAATAAGGAGTTGGAGACAGAGGTGGTGGTGGTGGTGGTGGTGATTTGTAACCGTAAGCATGATCTGGTTTTCGAGATGGTGAAGGCTGCAACTTGTCATTATGCAGTAGTAGTGATGGTAGCGACGATGCATGATCATAGTGACCGTCGTTGTGGTCGTTGCCGCCGCCATGGTTGGAACCGGCAGCTACATTAGTAGCTATCACCCATATTGTCACGGCATAGAGCAGTTTAGCCCAGTTAGCGGCCATTTCAGGGCAACTCAGAAAGAAGGACTACGAGAAATTTCCCAGTAGGTTGTGAATGGTTCTGTAACCGGATGACCTAACCCCTTATATATAGTGCCCCTCCCTTGGTCTCTTATGAAATTGGAAGTATGCTAACTACTGTGTGAATGGGGTTCCACTAACCTTCCTGTACATACATGTCAGTAGAAAGTCAAAGCTGAACAGTGAACAATGCTACAAAAGTTATACTTGCGGTGTGGGTGAGAAACTTCCCCATACAAGCAGGTCTTGAAGCCAGTTGGCTGCTTCAGTCTCATAAAAACTGAACCAACAATCCCACGGATTGTTTTCTAAAATCTGCTAAACGAATGCGACGAATAATCTTCTTTTGGGTACGTCGGTGGGAAATTCAGTTTATGTAATAACATTGAACTTCTTCTTTTCATACTTTTGATTAACTATATCGATACGATTTATTGTCGTTACAGAAGTTACGGCTCCATGCGTAATGGTTTCGTAATGATTTCGTTAGCATTCTTATTAATCTTTAGAGTTAAGTAGCTTTCTCAGCTCGTAGTTCTTGAGCGATACTTTTGTTAGGACCGACTGTCAAGTGTCAATACACAGGAATCAGGGGTCCTAAAATTTCAGTTCATCGACTAAGTTTAATTAATGACTTTCCATTTTAAACTAATTGGGTTGATATTTTTTCCTGCACAATCTCCATGTTAGAGAGTAGGAGAGTTGTTAATAATTCTTTCCATGTAGATCAGCCCCATCTCCATCGACCTGAGACAAGTCATTTTCTTCATTATTGAGCATAAACGCATAAGTTAGATGCTTAAATTGTCTCAGGCTATGGACCTTCACCCTATCCTCTATTTAGCTATTTAGAAGGCGCTGCAGATTTGCACGTACTTGGGCAATCATGTACTTGCTACTATTCAATTCTTTTTCCATTTTGAGATTGCCATCAACATGAGACAGTTCATTTTCCCAGTCATGGCATCTAAGTGCCTATGTGAAATGACAAAATCATCTCAAGCTATGGTGGGGGTGACCTCTGGCCTCTTTCAATCCTCATTTCCGCCATTATTTATCGATCGATAAGCGAGATGAAAGGGAAAGAACACAAAGAAAGAGCGGGAACGATGGGACGTTGACATCAAATCAACTTGCCGATGGGATGTCAACTCGACTTGCAGATGGGCATCGACAAACGCTCCGGACGACGACATTTAAGCATGCACTTATAAAGCTGAAACATTTTGTATAATTTCTATGGGTATGTGTTTATACTCCTTGGAATAGTATGGTTCCCCTAGGATTGTCGGAGCTACCACCTTCTTTTCTTGTCCATTCATATAGAAGGCCTTCTAATTAATAAGCATGCTTTTCTTTCCATTTTTTCTTCTTTTTTTTCTAGTCTGTTGATGAGAGGCCCAGGCCTAATGAAAACAAAATTACAGAGTAACTACTGAAAGCCTTAATAATAATCTTTGTCAAGGTCTATCAATTAGCCTCCAATTGGGCGGGTGAGTCAGCCTTGATAGGGTTTGTAGTCAACAACCCTGTTTGCAACCAAAACTTATCCACCAACCCTAACTTGCACTAGCATAATATGCCCCAAATGCACAACGACAAGCATACAAGTGTGAACCAAGATGCAGTGCATGCAAGGTTGTGTTGAAGCATTAGAGATGTTTGTCTAGCAGACTTGGGATGATATAGCGGTCACTTTCAATATATCTATTTAAAAGATATTCTTCATTTATTATATTCTCTTATTATGTACTAGTGTCAAGGTAATGTACAGTTTTAAAGGTATGTGGTACAACCACTCTAAAGCAAACATTGCTTCAACAACAGCAAAAATTTCTTTGACAACAGAGCTAGCCTTCTGTTTTTGCCTTTGAATCAAAGTCAAAGATTCCTACATTAATCGTGAACATTTACTTACTTTTAACCCTGGGAGGTGCTCCTCCGTACATATCCCGGTTCATACAAGGAAGGAGCTCATCAGGAGGGTGGGTAAAAATAGTATCGAGAATATCGTCGAGGCTTGTTGCTTCTACTAACACCTCTGTCTTGCTGTAACAAGTAACCAGTTGTATATCGTGCATCATTGTCGAAGCCTTTTTGCCGATAAAATAGAATGTACTTGTACATGAGAGCAATGTCGATGGCTCACACCACTACGCATACCAGAACAAGAGGTAGCTTATTCTAATGGCCGGCATGCAAAAACATCATCTACGCTTTTGATAAGTCGTCTGCTGCACAGTTTGGCTTGGAATAGCAGACTAGTTGGGCATCACAAAGAAGATTTTGCCGCTGAGATGCGTGAGATGAGATCAATCCCAAGGGCCTTGGGGTTCATGATTATTGAATTCTCCCCCACGATCGATCGTGGTTTAAGCAACCACTATCCAAGTACCAAATACCATGTGATTCTTGTTCAAGCAAGGGCAAAACAATTGGTCACTAGAATCAAATGATTAGGCCATTTGCACGTTATTTATTTCTACCTGTCGTCATTTGCGTCAAGATTACCTTTCTTGAACAAACGGCAATGCAGCTGGTCCATAAGTCCGTTTCTTTTCTTCTACTTTTTATAGATTTCCAAGACTTATCCGAACCCAAATAAAATTACAACCAACATGAGGAAGAACCCCAAGACACCATTAGAGACTAAGATACATCAGGCAGCGTAACTTTGCACTGCATAACAGCCACGAGATAATTGCAAGATTATTCTCTTTCTGAAGCATAGACGCGAATGATGAATCAAGGATTTGTGACATACAGGCGCGTGCTATATACAGTATATGGTTTATTGTGAGTAATTGCTACAACAGATGACTGAACAAGCTTGCATAAGAATTGTGCATCGTCGGGGAAAAGTGCTAAGGGAGGATACAACAATTTCATGGACAGCTATCAAACACTAAGCTTGGGGCGGAAATTATTATCAGCGAAGGGTTTAGTAAATTCATCTATACAAGCCATTCGGATACGTTCAGGCGTTGCTGGATTATCAAGAGGAAACCAAGAGTTGCAACCGCTTTCAGCTCTTGCAGCGATAATGGCATCCTTAATGGCAAAAAAGACACATGACGCAAGAAAAAATGGAGGTTCTCCAACAGCTTTAGATGAATGAATGGCCTTAACATTTGGAGCACCCTGTTCATAAAAAAGGATAACAAATAAGCAACAGAACTCGTAACTATACGACTAGTGAAACACTAAACGCGCAGAAGTAATTAACCAGGTAAGAACATTAATATTGACTGTTTTATTCTACTACTTCTAAATCGACCAACAGAGTTTGGTTAGATCATTAGCAACGTCATCTAGTATATTTCTCGGTATTGTGGAGGTGTAAGAATGTCTTATAATCACGTAACCATGTACTATGGGGTTTGGGCTCTCGAAGACACTTCACAAATTAGATTTTGATCACTGGTGTCCCTTTTGGTATGCTGAAGATTCTTCGTCCTCACTTAAGGACACAGAATTCTTACAGATGGAAGCTCTCTCCTTTGGAAAGTTCAAAAATAGCTGCTATTGTCATATCTTAATCCATCTAGTGTTGCCTTCTTATTTCCAAGGCCTTCGTGGGAAAAAAATACCCACAAAGGTAGTCAGCATTTGACAGCATCTTACAGACAGATGATCTCGAGGAAGGGCAGCAAACATACTGGGAGCTCTAATTCCATGCGGGCAAGGGCAAGGGCAAGGGCGAAAATCCATTATGTTCAGCATCTTTCCTTTGGCTCTAGGAGTGGTTCTACTTCTTGCTTGGGACGTAGTGGTAATGCCTAGGGGGACGGCCGACTCTCAGCGGTGAACTTGAGTTAGAGAAAAACCAAAAGGTGTGCGATAATAATATATAGAATTAAGAGATTCGGTATTGAATTTCCCGTTCTTTGGGACTCGGTCAGACATGCTTAGCTTAGGTATCTCTTTTATGGAATGTCTTGGAATGTAGAAGGCTCTATATCATGTATATTTCAATGGGATTCGCCAATTGTTGGTTTATGTATACCCAAAAGCAACTCGAATACATGCCGAGAGCCAAACAAGCAAAGTCTGGATCTCCGCAAGTTGAGCTATCGAGTTAATAGACAAGTAACATCTTAACAACAGTCCACTGGGCCATCTTTAACTTACTTATATTGAATCACATATACAAACCAAAGCATTATAAGATTTGGATAAACCAAAACAATTCATAAGCACATATTTGAATCACAGCTAAGTTTGTTCCTCAATGTAATGACGACGGTGATTAGACAGACTATTTCATCATGGACTTTCATTTAAAAATACAACTCCTCACCAAGTTTAAGGAAGGACGGTAAGACATTTACCTTCAGCAACGATACTTTGAATTTGAATGGAACATCATTCACAGATGGAATTTTGTAATTTCCAGGCCCACATGTGAACAGGCAACCAGGTGGGATCCATTTGTGAGATGCATCACCCCATTTTAACTCTTCCAATGCTACCCATCCCCAACCTTGAACAAATGCTCCTTCAATCTGTGTATATCAGGAATCATAAGAAAATACAATTTCCCATGCGCAAGTAACCAGATTTAGTTCATTTTACATAATACGAAGAGCAAATCAGGGAACTGATGAGGAGATTGGAGAAATACAAAATTGCAAGGAGTAGGCACAAGCCATCAGGGAAAGACTAATTCCAGTTAAAAATAGGTAGATTGGAGACTAATTCCAGTTAAAATGCTCAGAGATACTGGTTCGCTATATAATCCCGGTCATGGATTTTAAACATTCAGCTTAATTTTATAAGATAGGACAATACATCAGATTAGGTCACCAACAACTGCTAATGGGCTCTAATAACAAATTCACAAGTTATGGTGACCTAAATACTAAGATAAACCTGAAATATTCAGCAATGAGTATATTTCTAAATGGACTTCACTTACATTTACATGGTCTCTGAAAGCTGTATAACTTCAATTATCTTATAAATAGAATTTAATTAGCAAGAAAACAGGCTGCAGCTTAGTTGCACAAAGCAGGAGCGGGTGCGGGAGCGGGGGCGGACGCGGACGCGGGGCGGGAAGGGGGGCGGGGGAGCGTAAGCACCAAGAAGAATCTGAGGTTGGGAGCAGCTTGAATAAATAAATGGGTAAAGAGTATTATCATTTATTTAGTGTAGTTTACATAGCCAGCAACAATAAACAAGGAGACTTTAAGGACTTGAAGGAGGAGAGAAACAAGGAATTGAGTTGAAAAGGGCTTGATTTTCAGGTATTCTCTCACTTGTTCCATGCATCTTTATCCAGCTAATAGGATCGAGTTCCCATATTAGCTTGGGACGAGATCCCATGGAGCTCCTAACTTGGGATCGCAAAAGCGAGTTTCCGAGAGAGAAACGTTACCTTATTAGGAGTTTCCTGCAACTAAGGGCTGCAGCTAGAACAACGTCCCTTTTTTAAATCTACAATTTTCACAAGAATTTTGTTGCTAGAGCTGAAACTTTATAAGACTTCGGCAACAAAGGTTTGTGAAGGGGTATGGACTTTGCCAAAATTTACCTGACACTGAAGCTACAATGTGCTACTGGACCAAAATTGAAAGTTCAGGAGTTAATAGAAAGAAAAAAAATGCAAGCCCTCAGACTAGAGCAGACACCCCTTCAGAACCAGTGTCAGGGGAAGATTCTCAGAATGGGGCGTTGCTGGAGCAACTAATTCCAGAGATAGTCCTGCGAGTCAAAACTAATTTTGAAGGGTCTCGCTAAATTAACATGTGCTGCCAGATGTAGTTCCACAATCTCAAATTGTCATTATAAGGTTTACGGCTGGTTTTATGTGCAATCCTGTTTCCGAGAGAAAGCAACTCCTAAGATGTCTTCTATAAGAAACAATCCGACTCTCAACAACTTCGAGAAACAAAAGATCATCCTTAAAGGATTGCCTAGTCCTCACCTCAAGATTTCGTTCTTTCACCTGACCAGTCTGGTGATATCCTGGGTTATGCCTGAAGGATTACAGTGTCATGCACAGCTGGTCTTACTGATGTGTTCAAAAGTCGCTACGTCAGAGTTGGAGAACAGATCCTCTTTACTTTATTTAGGTGCATTTTTCTGGAGGAGGAACAAGGGCAACTACAGAGGCTTGTTGAGTTTCATGTTATCCACTGACCAATTTTTTGCTTTCCCTATGTCCTTGGGCATCTGATTCTGGACTTATGTCTTGGTTGGATTCTCACCAAAAGTGGCACTACGTCAGAGTTGGAGAACACGTCTTTTTTGTTTTATTTTGTTGCATTTGGCTGGAGAGAAATAAGCACCACTATGATGGCTTGCTGAGTTCCACGTTATCCGATAAACAACGTTTTACTTTGCTATGTACTTGGGCATCTGGTTCAGGAAAGGTCTCCCTAGATTCTGCGTTAACACTTTCCTAATGTAAATTTTATCTGTCACAGTTTAGGCGGCCGCATTTAGTTTGGGGGTTTAGGGGCTACCTTTGGCTTTATGGAGCTTTCTTTCGTTAAATACAAAGTTTTTCATCATAAAAGAATCAAAAGTGAATCTACTGTAGTGTCGAAGATATGTCCCCAGTATCAAATGACTCCTTTAGCAGGGACTAAGTCTCAGTTATTCATCCCATTCTTCGGAAATTAATGACTAGCGTATAAATCAAATAACATAGGGAAATAGAAGAGAAGTGTGAGTTGCAACCTGCCCAACGTCAATGGCTGGATTGAGAGAGAATCCAAGATCCAAGAAAACATCTGCTGTCCTTGTGTGGAAATCTCCGGTCAATGTGTCAATCTCAACCTCAGCAAATGCAGCACCGTAGGTGAAATACCTGAATGGTTTTCCCTTACCAGTTTCCCAGTCAAAGCCAATATCAGGTGTAATGAAAAATCCATGGGCAGAAAGATCTATCCGTTCCATGTAACATGCATTTGCCAGCTGATAAAAATTGAACCACCATATTTCCCAGTGATTAGTCATCAAATATATTGCTCACACAAATTAAAGACCATCAAAGAGAACAAAATGAAAGAAAAGTTTTGTGAGGTCCATGCATACATTTATTACACAAATTTAAGTAACAACCGACTTATTGGCCACTTACCATGATTTCTTTTCATTTTACTCCATCCGCTCCTCAAAAAAATAGACGCCTTTGACTCATTCGACCACTAGAATAGTTTTACGAAGGGATTACAGATGACTTTTCCTCCACTAGTGAACAAAACTAATAGAAGATTTTTTGACAAGTTCACGGGATGAAAAAAAACTGATCTTTTAATTCGAACAGCTATTCTCGAAGTCAAAGAAGCTCGTTTTAGGGAATGAGAGAGTATATACACAGTAAATAAGCATTTGTTATTTCATGTTGCCAAATTAATAGTCACAACCGTGTCTCTTATTAAAGATGCTTATAGAATTCCATCCTTAAAGACCATTCACTAGGATCTTGATGAACATATATAAGAGTGAAATCCAATTACACTTCATTGGTGTAGTTGGACTATGACTTACTTGCTTTGCTGTGACCCAAAAATCACGTGTTTAAAACACAGAAAAGCTGAGTACGGCCAATCCCCAACCCCCCACCCAGCCCTGAAGGACATTGAAATGGCTGGAGTCTGGTGCGTTTGGCCCCTTTTTGACTAAGAAACTCTGTATAAATAACAACGCGCAACCAATTTAAGTGGGTATTTCATCGCTCAAATCTAAGCGTATTTCGACCTAAACAATACCATCGCTTCAACACAATGTCGAGACCCTAGTCCACCATACAATCAAATCTACCATGCATTATACTCTGATTATTATCATACCGTAGAGGGTAAAAACGCGAGTAAAAAAAAACGAAAACACCTGAAAAGGATCAAAGAAGCAGCCTACTACATGAGTTTCCTGCCACTGCGGGTTCTGGGAGGGTTAGAAACAGAGCAGAATATTCCATATCGGAATAGAAAAAGAATTGCTTAATCACTGACAGCAAAATTATTAGGTAGTCGATGCTCCAAAGTATCACCAGACACGTGTACCAAAACTACAGGCTGCATAAATCTTACAAAGCTTCCGAGTTTTCAGTGAACATCATGTTCATAAAATGGATGGTTGTTCAGAAGGCTAACGTAGACGCTATAGCAATCTAAAATTATACTGGATATTTATGCTTTCACAACAATTGAAGGAGTAAATCAGTGAAATTTGGGATAGTTTGCAAATACGAAATGCACTTTGTACATTACTTATTTAAGATGGTAGCCACAAAACCAAAAGGAAGAAATGGAGCCCAGAATGGTAAAATCTTTAGGATGAAAATGGCTAGAAACGATTTAGGATCATGGCTCAAAGTAATTTAGGATATTTAGATGATGCATATGCTATGCCGAAGTTATGTCACATAACAACCTCTACTGGCTCAAACTTGAATTAAACCCAATGGTTGAACTCTCCTATATATTCTGTTTTGCTAAGAGTTTCTTAACCGTCACCCACAACAAAGGTGATAACTGATAACTACATTAAACTTTCCAGCAGCTCTTTTGTTGTTGCAATGCAATTTAAAACGACCGGAAAAGCAAAAAAGTCAAACAAAAAATTCACAAAATCGAATGCAAACGAAAATATAGCAATAGACATAGAAACTGATTATTGATGCTTAAAGTCTTCCAGATGTACACTTATGTAACTAAATATGGAATAAATAAAAACGTATCAGAAGCTATGCAGTAAAGATTAACACTACCTCGGCGAACGAGCTGAAATTATGTCTTGCACCAATAGGCTCCATTCGTGCTTTTATTTGCTCACATGCATCTAATACTGCAGCCCCATACATGTCAGAACTCGCAGATGCAGCGGTTGGAGATGCATTGGGCACCTAATTTGGCAATGAAGATAGTTGATGAACATGGAAAAGCAGGATTAGTAATCCGAATGACTTAAAACACATACAGATAAGACATATAATTACCACATCATAGTTGTATGATATCAACTTATAAGAATGTGATGACAAAACTAACGAGAAGCTTCAATAAGAAAAGTTGATAGAAAAATACAACAATTCTATTAGTCTTGTTCATGCTTCTACTCAAGACCTCCAAAAGAAGAGAGGACAATCCTTAGTTTGGCAATTGACTCAAAGTTTTAAGAAGATACAGTCAAATCTATTTTTCGAAACTGCAGCATGTATCATACTGCAAAGAAATTTGTCTATGCAGGACCACCCCCAGGGTAGCAAGGCCCTTTCTTACCCCTCCGGCTAAAGAAAGAAAGATATGTTCTCAAGGTAAGAAAGCACACAAAGAAGAACTTGGGAACAAAAGATACACGGCTCCAACATGAAAATTACAACATCAGTTCCATGTCCACGTCTATGTTGGCAATCCTCTGACTACATACAGCCTCACTATGCATGCATGTGCCGTGATATGAATCATAAAACATGAGATACAAGTACAAAATGATAAGAAGGTTGCTTGCTTGAGATCGAAACAGACTTAAGTCAGATCAACGGTGCACTTGTAGATATACCCAGAGCAGATAAACCTAAGTGTTACAATTTATGGCTTTGTCAAAGTCTACGGCAGTTGGTGTGTTTGGCTTGGGTGTGACAAAGCCAAGTTCTTACTTCATGCCTCTATTATGGGGCATGGGCCATCTGATTCTCCCCTTCATTGCTCCCTGCTAAATCCCCATCATAACCTTTGCTGAACCTTAGTTGCACAAAGCGGGGGCGGGGGCGGGGGCGGGGAAGCGTAAGCACCATGAAGAATCTGAGGTTGGGAGCGGCTTGAATAAATAAATGCGTAAAGAGTATTATCATTTGTTTAGCATAGTTTACATAGATAGCAACAACAAACAAGGAGACTTTAAGGACTTGAAGGAAGAGAGAAACAAGGAATTGAGTTGAAAAGAGCTTGATTTTCATGTATTCTATCACTTGTTCCATGCATCTCTATCCAGCTAGCGGGATCGAGTTCCCATCTTAGCTTGGGACGAGATCCCATGGAGCTCCAAACTTGGGATCGCAAAAGCGAGTTTCCGAGAGAGAAACGCCACCATATTAGGAGTTTCCTGCAACTAAGTGCTGAACACATAGGAAACTGGAACCAATTGATCCGCACTAACTTAACTGAACAACCAGAGTACAGCATTGAATTGCTAGTATTTTTCGCGTCGATCTCGGGCCATAACAAAAATCAATTAACATCCCAAGGTTCTGAGAGACTTCCAAGAAAATTGAGGCATAATTTCCTTCTTTACACAAGATATGCACACATGCAATATAACATCGGACAAGAATACCTCGCGTATTTTTAACTGTTGAAGTTTATGAGGTCTATGTATAATTAATTCCACAACTTTCCAATCAATGCCTGGATCTAACCTCAAAACTTTTGCAAATTCTCCAGAAGAACCACCATCCTTTGCTCTTCACCTGCCCCCCTCCCCCCAACCCACACGCACACACACACTCCCGCCTTTCCTTTCTCTGCCAAAGTGAGTAGTTCATGTTGCAAAACAGAATATATAAACCCTTTTTGAGGTAGTCTTCAGCAATGCAAATAGTATATAAATCAAGAAATAAACAATATCATACCAGACGATCCAACTTTACTGCTCGATACCTTGTCAGTACTTGTCTCTGATATAAATACAGAACTCAGAGGAATATTGAAGGAAGAAGCCGCAATCTGAGCAACTTTAGTATGTAATCCTTGCCCCATCTCAACACCACCATGTGTAACTAGCACAGTTCCATCAGTATAAACTTGAACAAGCGCACCAGCCTACAGTCGATAAGCAGAAACATTTAGTTCCTATTTACATCAGCTGTAAGACCATAAACAGACAGAAAAGCCCCTCAACAACAGTGGGGGGAACGCTATGTGCATCTAACCCGCCCCAGAACCAGAAATGGTTGGAACCTCATGCACTGGGCCGCCCTTTTATATGACAAAAAACAGAATGTAGGCCGATTAATATAGTTCTGTAGTTTTAAATATTTGTACTTGTCTTAGATTGCAGTGGAAGGGCACTTGGGAGGAAACAGACTATTTTTAGAAATTGAACTCGCAAAAAACAGTACAGATCTGTAATAGGTAATTAACCACCTTCTAGTATCAGGAAATAACCTAAACTCGCCAAAACCATTTTTATATGCTTACCTGGTTCATGAACTTCACCGTAAAGGATATGCCAAAATTTGTTGGAATCATGGCTACTCCACGCTTTTTCCATCTATTATGAAGATTAAACTGTTCAACTTCTTTCCGAGCATTCAAAAAGTTGCAAGATGACTTCAGTTCATTCCAAACCCGCTGCAGAGTACAGTGTTCAATTCTCTGACTGTAATGCATTACCGATCCTTCACTAGCAAAATTTATTTCCTGAAAGAAATCCCTTTCAAATAATCGCAACAATAATGGCTAGGTGGCAAACTCATCCGAGAAGATTAAAAATCTACATAAGCAACAACAAGAGCTCAACAAGAGCACATAACTTACCCTTATCTCTTCTGGGCTTTTGCTAACTTCCGTGGCTATTCTCTGAATCCAATTTTCAGCAATTAGCATACCTTGAGGACCACCAAATCCACGGAATGCAGTATTACTAGGAAAATTTGTGAAGCAAACCCTTCCACAAACCCTGACATTTGGTATGTCATACACATTATTTGAGTGAAACATAGCGTGTTCAAGAATAGCAAGAGATAGGTCGAGTGAATTTCCAGCATTGTTGAAAATTTTGAGATCCAAAGCAAGCACCTTTCCATCATTTGTAAACCCAACCTAATCACAAAAGTAAAAGCTTAGTCTAAGTGCACCAATCCAGAATAACAGATCAATTAAAAGTCATAAATGTGCGAGAGCCTACCATTTCTCAACCCTAGATTATACTGCACAGAATTTCTCAATCTACGCGATGTGCTCTTGTTTTTTTCCACAGGGAATAGCTTTTATGAGCCCGTAAAACTGTACACTAGAATACAAAAATTTGATGGAAAATCTTATTTACTCCTATATATAGCCATGCCTAAATCCTATGTCATGTTTCTAAGGCAACAACTATTCAGTTGGTCTTCAAGTGTACAAATAACATGTCAGATACATCGCCACAATCAATTTTTAGAAACAAAAAAACTACCTTGTACTTTCCAAGAAAGCTATGACGCTGGCCAGATATCATCATGTCTATATCCCTGTCTAATGTTATTTTAACTGGACGATTCAACAGATATGATGGAACGGCAGCCACAGCAGCGATGGAAGCTGATCTTGTCTCCTTCCCACCAAATCCACCTCCAATACGCTTGGTCTTGCAAACTACTTTTGACATCGCAAGACCAAGAACGTGAGAAACGTACTTTTGGTGTTTCTGAGGAGCCTAAAATAAAGAGTAGCAAGTCATTGGTTAAACACAAGAATAAAATCCATCAGACAGATACTAAACTAACGTCAACTAATACATAGGAGATGAATCTTGATGTAAAGATAAACCTCTTAGGCGGACTTCTACAGAAGTCAGCTCAATCATCTAGAAGAGAGAAATGAAAGAGGGCAAGAGGATAAGAGGCATAAACTATGATACAGATGATATTGCAAATGGCATAAGATGGAGAGCCCTTATTGGTCACTTCCACAGGACCTGAAGCCTCATAAATTTGATTCATAAAGTTTAAAGGTCTAGGGGTGTAAAAATTTAAGAAAACCCTATCAAAAGTTCCAATAAACAGAAAGAAGGACAATGTATGACGTACATACATATAAATGTGTGTGCAAGTGAATATGAGTGAGTGCCTGTGTAGATATGATAACGAGTACTCCAATAACAAAGGGTTCCAAAGCATGTTAGTAAATGACAAGTTAACCCCTCTTAATCTACCGGTTGCTTTACAAGCTTAGGCTGCTAGAGGCAGGCGGGAAGATTCAATATGTATATCAAGTTATCATGCTTAACACTATGTGGAGATACAAATCAATGAGAAATGATCAAGGTGAACCACCAATTGAGAAGGAGCACTCTCAGTAACTAAAAACTTCACATAACGATCTTCAGCAAAAGTACAGGAACGAGTGAATCAAAGCTCAGTTTTCCTACGAACATATTCTTTCCAGGAACTTACACTCATCAATAATAAACTGAGTTTCACTTACATAACATGATTGAAATGGCGTTTTACATAGCCTTGAAGCTGGAAATTACCTGCGTTGATGATATCATGTGAACCTCATTGCCACCATCCATTGTCCATATCAAACTGCTATGTGGCTCTAAGTAAAAGTGCTCTTGACCTCCTACTTGAACCTCCCCTTCTATGACCTTGTCACATTCACCTGACCTGAAACAATGTTCAACATCTCCTTTTGTCAGAATCCTCTCCGTATTGGGATGAAAACTTTTGGACTTCACGGCTTCCTCAATTGATAAGATGGCTGGTAGCTCCTCATACTGAACATGAACGTTCCTTGCGGCAAGTTTTGCATTTTCATGTGTATCAGCAACAACCACTCCTATAACCTACAAAAAAATTTGGACCAAAATATGTTTGCGTACAAGTAAAAGATAAGGGCGTGGTTAATGCAATTGAAATTTGTACTTCATAAGAGACCATTTCAAGGTCACAGCATGTGGGACTGTGACTATGCAACTCAAACGTTAATGCAGTCACATTTGTACTGATAAATTCATTTTAGGAAATCCTTTAAGATTACTGGTCTTAAACACAAAGAAGATATTTTGTCCAATGAGCAACCAGTAAAATCTTTGAAAGAAACTCTTTTGCCAATCCAACATTGTAAATATGAAATTCCTAACCTGGCCCACGCAAGTGACAAGTTCTGAAGCAAAAAGCTCCTCGTCTGCAATAATTGGCCCTGTCATGTTATCACCTGGCACATCATTAACGTAAAAGATTCCTGCAAATCCAGCTGAAGACCTGGCTTCCACATCATCTATTGCAAGTATACGCGCATGAGGCTTTCTACTCATTACAAAAGCAGCGTGTAAACAGTTGGGAGGAATTGGTGTGTCATCAGTATACTCTGCCTCTCCTGTTACCTGGAGAATTATGTTAGCATCTGTATCAGAATGCAATTTTCAATACAAAAGCTACTTAGCACATTAATGACTGCATAGGGATCAGAAAGTGCTAATAGCATTAGAAATTCAGTTGATTAAACATTAAAGCCAAAAAAAAAAAATTCATATCATCAAGAAACCCCTCACACGTGCCAGACCCCTTGACACGGATGTGCTACAATTATTAGAAAGCTGGGGTCCAGTTACAAGAGCTACCTAATTTAACACCTTGTCAGCAACTGGTAGCTCAAAAAAGAACTACAAAATTTTGTGCGACTACTACATATGTGAGTGTAAAAAACTTTTTTGAAGCTGTTGCAATGTGAATAAGAAGGTACCCGCTAACAACTAAGCACATATATCTTGCAAAGCGTAGAATATAATAGGCGTAGACTAAATGAGTGGGTTTATAAAGGGTTATCCTTATTGACAAACAGTACAAAATGACAAAATATCCATTATGATGAGTGTAACGCATAGACAGTGACTTTTTGGGGCAGTAGGGCACTTGGCCCTTAGCAGTCGTATGCTTGTAAACATCAGAAATTACAACCAGAACATGGAGCCCCTCAGTGCAACTAGAAGGCCATCTTCAATCCTAAATTGCAGCTCCTATACTGCTGCTGGAAGCAGATTAACGATAATATTTGTTGGTTGACCTTCAAGGCCATGTCTAATCCCACCTACCTCGCTCTGGAAGACATCGGTTATGACCTCATCTAAATGCAAGTTCATCAATTTATCAGGTACCAAGAGACTCGAGGAGGCTGTATAGACAATACTTTATGACATTTAGGCGGATATCAAAAACCAGCAATCTTAGCGCAGTTAACACAATAGGTTAAGCAACATAGCTAGAAGGCCAGCTGTTCTCATTTATCTCATCCCACAATATGTCATTTGATTTATTCCTTTCGCTCAAAACTGATCCAGAAACGATGCTCCAAAGTACGAGAACTTAGGCATTTCGCTTGAGAATGGAGAATTTGTAGGCCGAGGTCCTAACAGACAGCATGTCATGGTTAGCAGATTCCATGTCTAGAAACATATGATAGCTTACCAACTAAGTACCTTGAACTTCCATAGGAGGCTCGACCTCGAACTAGCGCTTACAATAAGTGCTACCTATTTATACTTATGTACACGTGTGTGTGCAGTGTGTGTGTGTGTGTGTGTGTGTGTGTGTGTGTGTGCACCTGTGCACATCTACTAGTCCTTGTAAAATTTGGAAAATTAGTTGAGAATATAATATGTAAAAGGGCAACAAACTAGGACACAGTATTAAGTACTGTAAGCCCCAAAACAACCAAACATATAAGCATAAACCTTACAAGCTAAGACCAAAAATTCAGATAAAGATAAAATAAACTATGTTTTCTCTTTTCCTCACATCAGGAAGAACACAAATATGCATGCTTTGGATATCATTACATGCCTGCCTAGAGAAGAATGCATACAATATGGTCTATCCATGGTTTTAGTGTGATCACAAGTCCATACCTGAAGTCGGGCAGATAGATGAACCTCAGAAGACCCCACAGAGGTCCCATGTTTTCTAACTTCAAAGTCATGACTTCCCATGACGGGCGGTCGATGAAATGACTGTACAGCTGAAAGATGAGATGACGGTATGCTTTCACCAAAATAATCCTGTCCATCCATCTCATGAGAAACCCACAAGAAAAATTTAAAGAAGAAGCTTAGGGTTAAGGATTTTCTGAACTCCACCATCCCACCTGGTGCATCTTCCTTGATCAAAATGTCCTGCTCCAAGACAGCTAAAGCACCCTGCAACAGCTCCTGTTCCAGCTCTTCCCAATCAAAAAATCTTTTGTTCTTGATGCAGAAAGTGAAAGAGGGGCAACGCCACCATAAACAATTGCTGCATCAGAAACTATCCACCTTTGATCTTTTACTTCAAAATAAACACGCATTCCAGCATTCACAATTGCAATATCATCATCCCTCCTATGTGCCTGTTTGAATTCTTTCACATGCTCAAATGGCCGAGTCCAAGGTAAAAAGACTGATAGTAGAACTTCGCCACTAGCCAAATCCACCTTGCGATAACCTAGGAAGAAATTCTCTGCAAGTACCGTTCGTATATTTCCTTTGAAATCAATGATTCGGAACTTTGCTCCAGCAGCCATCCAAAGAGGGTTCAAATCTGAAATTGGACTGGCCGTACAGATATTCCCACCAACAGATGCAACATTTCTTATCTGTGTTCCAGCAAACCATTTTATCTGTTCAATGAAGGCTCTACAAGAAGAAGTTTCATCTGGAGCACGTTCGGCTGTAACCTTTCTAAGAACACTCAGAAGTTCTGACAGTCTAACTGCAGAACCTATCTCCAAGCCATCCTCCTTAGCACTTAACACATTCAGTTCAGGTACATGGGTAACAGATATCAGAACAGGGTAGCGTATTCTCTTCAACCTCATTTCTATTCCAACCTCCGTGTTCCCTACAACTAATTTTGCATCTGGGTATCTTACTTTTAGGTCTAACACGTTTTGAAGTCTTAAGGGCCTATACCACTTGAGCCCACCAGATCCACACAAATTCAAATAAGTCAATTTTCTTAATAGCAGCTCAGGAGGGAATATAAGCTCTTTGTTGGTGTATGAACTTCCATCAATTTCACTGTAAGAAATAGGTGTAAGGCCACTGCCACAAGCCCTACTTTTTTCTCCATCATTTGCAGCCTTTGATCCACAAGAACAAGGCTTACCAGTGGATGGGCAAAGGAGCTCACCTCCAGTAGGGCCTTGTGCATTGGTATATAACGTATCATTAGTTTTGGCAAAGACTCGAAATGCATCGACAATTGGTCTGTAACCTGTGCACCGACACAAATTTCCTGCTAGACTTTCTTCAATCTGCTCTTCAGTAGGTGGCACTTTGGACGACCTTAACAAAGCATACATAGACATGACAAATCCAGGAGTACAAAAACCACACTGGGAGCCATGGGACTGTGCCAACGATTCCTGCACAATATTTTGGGAATGTCAGACACAACAAAGAAGTATGCAATCAACAACTTAGTAAAGTGTGTTATGAAAATATTGTCGATCCATATTAGTGATGTGGAAAATTCAACTCTCAAAACAGCAGAGAATTAAGAAAGCAAAACGTGACTTCTGAAACAGGTCTTAGGAAAATGTCCTCAGCCTCCCCGTTAAAGGTTATAAGCTTTCACTTTCTAGGCATAAAAAAGTAATCCAGTAACCATGTCAACCATCAAACTCTTCATGTACTTGAAGTATTCGTCATCTCAAAAGACTATAAGAGGCAGAAATCATCTATGATCAAACAAGTTGTAAATTATGGACGCCCCTCAGCAAATCACATACCGTTAACCAAGCTAAGGCGCAAACGTTGACTACTCATTTATCACCTCTTCCAATTGGTAATAAGGAAATGTTATCCCCACCCCCTGATATGCTTTTCAACCCCATTTCTGTCTCAAAAATACCATCTTGTGACAATTGTATCCCATCAGCAACAAATAAGGAGCTAGGTAGCACGGACACGGACACGGTGTCGGACACCGACACCGACGGGGACACCGGACACCGCAATTTTCAAAAAATCAGATTTTAGACACCGCAGGACACCGCTATTTTTTAATATATTTTTATTTTATATATATATCAAATATATTTCACAATCTAAAATAATAACTAAGTCAAAAAAATATTTCTGAAATGTTCTGGATAAAATAACTAAGTAAAAAGAAAAAAAAACAAAAAAGAAAGAGAAAGACTTTCTTCACTTAATAGTAGTACTAATGCAAGAAACAGAGGGAGAAAAAATAAAAAGAAAGAAAGAAAGAAATGAGTCAAATGACTATTGACGGAGGAGAAAAAAAGAAGAAAGAAATGAGTCAAATGACTCTTCACTGAAGAGTTCACACTTCACAGAGAAAGAAACGACGGGGAATAGAAGAAAAAGGAGAAGGGATGAAGAAGAAGGATCTGTGGGTCAGCGACGGCGGCGGAGGACCTCCGGCGACGATCAAGTGAGCTCCGGCGATGGCGACAGCTGCTTCGGTATCTGGCGACGGCGACGGCGACTGGATCTATCGGCCTCGGCTTCTCCGGCGACTGGATCTGTTGGCGACTGAGCTCCGGCGACAGCTCCGAGTCGGTAATGGCTCAGAAGGGCACCTGTGAGGTGAGGGAGAAGGAATCGGCCATGAGGTAAGAGAAGCAAATGGTCCGACACTGCTCCACGCCGTGTCCGACACTCCTCGGTGAAGTGTCCGACACGGTGTCGGAAAATTAAAAAAAAAATAAAAAAATCTTGACACCGATCGGCGGTGTCCGACACGTGTCGGGCGGTGTCCGGAGGGTGTCAGGGTGTCCGTCCGTTTGGGACACCAAACCTCCACCTAGGAGAGGTGTCCGTGCTTCAGAGATAAGGAGGTGGAATGGTGTATGACGGGGTGGATACAGCCTCTCCCTAGTACTATAAAGTATGTTATTCAGAAAAAGGTCACTTTCTAATTAATCAAATATATAGAACTGATAATAGGAAGACAAATTTCAAATATGAAGTTCAAGCTGCAGAACGAAAACAATAAAGCCATTAGAAGCGACTAAATAAAGTACTCGACTCAAGAAATCTGGGGTCAGCTGAAAATGGATCATCTTTTTGCTATTTTATTGTCAAGGACCGTCTTCTATTGACAGGTGAATCCATGTGTAAACAGCATGGATGTGTTGTGCGGCACAAGCGACATGGTGTGCATCAGCCTCCTGGAGGAGATTCAGGCTTTGCCTGAAAGCGATCAGTCTCATCCTTGGACGTAATAAGGCAAATGGAGTTTGGAACAGTAGGTTAAGCCCGTCATGTTAAGCAAAATTGAAGGTGATAGTCAGTATTTAAAACCAGAAGGAGCAATAACGCAATGCTTAAGTGATGAAGGCATGTTGGAGACCAGGCTAACAAGAATGTGATCTTGCATCTGGAGATCACTGCGATGGATTGCTGATGGTGTGTCCCGGATTGTTTGACTGAATGACCATATTCATTTAGATGGTAATAGGGAAATAATAAGATCGAACCTCCCGGGAAACAAATGAAACAATGATTTGAACTCGGTATAATTGTAGCAGTTCTTGGTCGCTGAAGTCCCAAGGAGCTACAAACTCTAACTTGTCTGATGCTTCTTAGGCCAAATACAAAATACGTACAATATAGTAAAGAGAAGAAGGCACAAGTGGTTCTTATTTCTTTTCAAGTGATTGAACAGTCTTTCAGTGTTTCTCTCAGAGGTAAAAAGGAGAGGCTATTGTGCCATTTGATCACGTTGAGAGAAGCTACAGCATAGGAGACAACAGTTGAAGGAAAGAATGAACCGAGTGCTAACTTCCCTTCTACTTGAGTAACAAGAGTGAGCAGAGAATTGGTATTCACTGCCAACAGATAGTAAATTAAATAGTCAAAAAAACAAATCAATAAGATTGTTTTTTACGGGTGTAAGACTATGGCAACAACATCAGAAAACATCCGCATCTGTGGCTAAGATGCGCTCCAGTTGTGTTCTTTTTTGCAGTGCAGCTAATCTGAGGTGGAGATACAACAGCGGGACATAAAAGAATGTAACTTCTTTTTATAATAAGGACCAAGGAATACAAAAAGCACCTCCTCCAGGTTTGTGTTTTGAGTCTTCAGGATATAAGAGTACATAAATTGTAAAAGCTCCATATTACTAAAGCATTACTAAGAGCTACTTTGACACAGTTCTTTAGGCCATGTTACATTATGGTAACAGAAGATGCAAATTTACAACGTACATACAACTGTGAACAAAAGCTAGTGGCAAGATCCCAGTTCTTACTCCCAAAAGCCACAAAGTATGTTTAAATGCACACCTGCGCCTGTGCCCTCGAGGCTAAGTATATACTTTAAAGTGGAGATTGTGATCAGGTAAGATACTGCATACTTGAGGGATGGTTTGTGCAATACTGGTGGTTTTTTATGCACGACCTTCTCACTTTTTATCTAACTAAAAAAATGATTTTTAAATGTTATGATGCATAAAGTTTGCACTCAGCAAGTTTCGTAATTATATCATCTAAAGCTGGATGCATTCAGAAAAGTAGCTTGGGAAAGCTTGACAGTAAACAGGGTCTACTCTCAAGCTATTACGCATTTACAGGACAATATAGCTACCAGGTGTCTTCCAAACTTGTCATCTATTCCAACTCTTTTTAATCCAGTAGCAATAGTTTTTCAAGCTTTAAGAAAATAACTCCAGTAAGCCGCAGAGACTGTCGCAGGGAAACTTAGGACTAAAGCACCACAAGAAAATACGTTGTACCTGAACTGGATGTAATTCGCTTCTACGACTCCCAACTCCCTCAACGGTTATTACATGCATCCCTTCAACAGAATACAGAGGAGCCAAGCAAGCGTTAAGAGCGTGGTGCCTAAACAGTACTTCACAATTAGAAATTCATACTAGAGCAAGCTGATGCCAATATATGACCATATAGCGTGAGACTTACGCAGGCTGAAACCACATAGAGACGATACACAGAGAAATACACTTCTTGCTAAATCAAGCACTGCGTCTCAATTCAAAGCCCTCCAAGATAGGTGAGCAAAAGGTATGCAAACAAAAGATATATCTTGGGTCGGGAGCAACCAATGAGAACTACTAGTACATTAATGCATAGTATTCACAAGAACATGCATACATGATTAAGTTTTACTTAAATAAAATGATGAACGATGTCCGAGAATTCATTATGCATACCCTAAACTCCTTCCCCAAACTATACGCCAACCCTAAGCTTCGTTCCCCTTATATGCAGCGTAGGTCTTGATAAATTCCCAGAGAATTCACATCTCATGCCCAGTTATCAGCTTTAAGGGGATCAACCTATCACAAGGTAATTGCATTTTTTATTGAATGCAAAAAATTAGTCTACCTAGAAAGTGTCTCTAATCTATCATTAAGTACTTAACCAAGCAATTGCAACTTCTGTTGACGAACTTTGAATGTTGTCATGGAAGAAGATAATCAAATATAACTTCCACTTACGTGTACCCAAACACATAAAAATGCATGAAGGCAAGCGGGGGAGAGGAGAGAGGGAAAGAGAAAAACCCACACAGTATTATTTATACACACACACACACGTATATGTATATCTGTATATAGGTAGGTACAAACATGCACGAGCGGGAGAGACACACATTTCTTCAAATTCCGATCAAAGTAAGAAGCCATCACAGTGCATGCCCCACAACCGCCTTCACCGCAGCCTAGCTTTGTTCCAGTCAGACCTACATCTTTATCACAAAAATGGGGGTGCAAAAGACAAAACAATTAGATCAAACTAGGAAGGTGAGGCAAAATGATCACATCTTTTTCCTGTAAAGGGAGATAACAACAAGTTGAATAAATTCATTTGAAACATGAAAAGGTCAAATACAGAGGATCACGGAAACTTTCAAAACTGGAAGCACAAGACCGACTGACCATAGAATAGGAAAAGAGATCATCTTTTTCGCCACAAGAAAATTTTACTAATCATATTCAACAATAGCACATATCAAGCAAAAGTCGAGAAGAAAAAAGAATGTGATGCAACATTATACACAAGGATAAAGTATGTTAATAATGTGTCTACATACATACATATAATGCATATATACATAGGACATATACATGTGGGAGGATAGGACCCGATACACATCAAGCGTGTGGGCATACCAACCATTTCAGCGCATCTCTAGCGATGCATGCACACCTGCAAAATGGGTATTTCTCCAGTAATAACACTAACAACTGTAGATGGCAGTGGCCAAATAATTTCCCTTTTGTGACGAGAATCATCCTGTCGGAAATATTACGCAACCAATCAGAGTATCAGACATAAGCCAACCCATAGAGAAATGGATAATGGAACAAATCCTTAGCTGCAAGAGCCAGGAGTAAAGGAAATTAATGTGGCTCCACAGAAAGCTGGCCCACACTTACTTTGTGGAGCCAAAGATCTCTTGCTCAAGGATAAAAGTAACCTCATTTCTCCTTACCGAGTATTTCCGTATGGAGATTGCCACTAAGAAGCTTAATGCCCTCCCATGCAATAAGACCAAAAAGATAGGAGAGCAAAGTTGACTTTCACAAAATCTTAAGCTTGGAGGAAGGCCTAAATTTAATCCTTACAAGAGTATCTCCGCTTAGGGTGTCCCGTCTAGCATCTTATCTTAGTCCCATGCTAAGGCCACAGGTTTCAACTCGCAGGTCAGCCCAGCAATGGGTCTGACCACCCACTGCGGCTGGCTCCACCTCCAAGCAAGATAATGGTCGGGATAATGGTAGGATGTGACGTAATACAGTCCACTTGTTTGAAAACAGTTTGCCCTTACCGTGCATAGCTATTTCATAAATGTCATTACCACATCTCTCAGGATCAACTTTTGGGGCAAAGGATGGGATCCTTATCATTGTTGAACTTTGCCCCACTACCACTGATGCAGGACATCCCTACTTGCAGGTAAAAATAAGTACTTCACTTTCGCTTACATTCATTAAAATCGTAGCTTTTAGCTTTAAAAGACTACATGTCTACATCTTAAAGTGGACAGGATGCTAGTGAATGTTAGAAGAGACGTAGTAATCTAACAAATTGCATACGAACATCCACACGCACGAGGCAAATAGTAGTAATGAGATGAAGCAAACTTAAGAAGATCAAATATACTGGGATTTCGGAGAATTTACATGGAGAACACACTGATATATAAAACGACAATAGAAAATCAATGCCAGTCGCTATAGCGAAATTTGAAAGACTTCAGTTTACAGCAGTAAGACTGAAAGAATGGTTCAGGCTATAGAGGTAATTGTAGTATGGATCATATACCCCAACATTCATAATTTCTCAAGTGTTCTTAGAGAAGTAACATGGATGATCGCATCCAATTGTAGCTGCTTAAATCTGGTGGACATATTTTATGGAGGGAACAAAGCACTCACAGCCGGTTACCTACCAGAGTTGAACAAACTCTTCTTCTCCTCCCAGATGTTGGCATGCACTTCAGGTACAATGTACGGCTACCCAAGTTTCTTTTGGTCCGACAAATTATTTGAAGAGCATAAGAATGACAAATAAACTCATCAAAAACTAAAATATTCAACAAGAACACCATTGAAACTTTAAGAACGGAATCACTCTACATCTTGGACGACACATATTTTCATAAAAGATCAACAGCTAACTGTCTGAGCATGTAATTGTGTTTGCTTGCAAGGCCACTCATTTTGGCTCAAATGGATACTCTTGAGATAGTATCTGATTGGTAGAATCAACTAAGGGTAAACAAACATGATGACGTGTCGCGTAAGTAAAAGGGGATGAGGTGTTGCAAAGTTAAAAAGGGTAAAAAGGAAAGTGTAGCGTCCACAACGCACAACGCTTTGTCTATTAAATATTTATATGATATGACTAGCTAATGGACCCGTGCAAATGCACGGGATAAGTTTAAAAAATTGTCTTCCTTCTAATTTTAAGAGGTACAACAAACATGCATTAAGTCATACTATTGAAACTTTTAATAATCATGTAATATACATTCATATGTCTCTCACAACCTATGTTGTTCAAGCATGTTATATACGCACAAAGTTGTACTCAACAATCCTAACTTCTTTGACAGAATAGGAAGATGCATGAGAATATTAGAAAGATTTCAAAGCACCAAAGCAAGGTGTTGAAAATATTGGTTAAAGCACATTAATTATTAATACGTTACAACTCTTGTTAATTGCCGGCAAATATATAAATTGAAGTATAAGATCACATTGATTGGTAGAATCAGCTAGGTAGCCCTTGTTGGGAGACACTGAGAAAAACAAACAGAATGATGAACCTAAACAACACTGTGAATCATTCACGGAACCTGAAAAATGTGAACAAAGGGAAAAAGGTAAGAAGCTAAAGGAACGGGCAGCATATTTATCGTGTAAAAACCAAAAAGGTCGCACATTTATCCAGCTGACACCCCCCCCAACCCCCCCCCCCCTCTCCCTCCCCCTCCCCCTCCCTTATAGTCATTATTTTCGTCGATATATACTATATAGCACCATACTTCTGCAAGATTTTGGCAGCTAGGCGTAAGTACACGTGTCAAACGATCGTCCCTTGGACATGGGCATGGGATGTGTCCGACTCGTCTCATAGGATATGCCACTATGGACACTATCTTATGGTGCTTCTTCTAATTAGTTATTCTTTTGAGATGAGATAAGTTCCCACTTATAACATTGTACGTCGCATAAAGCACCATTACCTTGGGAATAACTAAAAGATACTAACGGATATGAATATTATGTGGTGTCCCCGTATCTTGAGTTTTGATAGATGAATGTTACACGGCCACATATACGACCAGCAAACTCGTACGGAGTCCATGTAACATAGTTTGGCAGATAATCAAACATACACAACCTTAATTCAGCACTGAACTTGTGTCTGTCATTTATTATTTGACTTTGTTTCCCGAATTCATCAAGCATCAAACGAAATAATCTTATCGAAATAAACAAATCAGTAAATAAAATAACAAAAAGTATAAACCAAGAGAAGGAAAACTAATAGCCACCAATTCTGCTTCGATGTAATGAAGAAATAAACCTCCAATTGCCATAGTTTTCAAAATTATTTTCGACTTTCATAATATTTCAACAACAATCCAAACACAACAATTCCGTCGACAATAAAAACAATAATATAACAAACAGCAAGAATTCAAAACAACAAAAGGAAAAAAGAAACACCAGCTCTATTTGGGTGCAGAGGAAAAACTCCACTCACCCATAACCATGATTCCAGCTTACCATGCCCAGTTTCACTATTAATTCCCTTTACACCCATAACCAAACAACCCCACTTGGGACGTTAAAATCTTCCCTCTTAAAGCTCTAAAAATAGAGACTTATGATTATACCTCTTAGATACTCGAGCAGAGTCAAGTGAGCCAACCCATCAGGGAGCACTCGACGAACACCATTCACGTACAAAATTGCCTCCTTTGCCTCCAATTCCTCTTCATTCTTCAACGAACCCATCTTCTTCGATCGTGTCGGTTCTCAAGATTCAATCAGGGAAACTACTTGGATCAAGAGATGGTATATAAATGTCCAATATATACCATCTCTTGGTAAGTCTTGGATGACTGTTGATCTCGTTGGAATAAAAAAAAGGCCCGGCTTGGTATTGACCAGGCCGGGCCGCGGGAATAAAAGGGAGCTTTCGATCGAACAAAATAAAAGCAAAGAAAGGGGTCTTGCTTTATTTTTCTTTATATTGGATCTGACTCTCCCACTCCGGTCGTTGCTTTTCTTTCTGTTACTTCGAATGTTACTTCGAAAGTAACTGTTTCAGCTTCAGTCACTCGAATTTTCGATATTCCTTTTTATTTCTCATCAAGCGAATGGCATCTTCTTCTGGACAAATATTCTTATCTGCCGATCTATTCAATTCTGAAAATTCTTTTATTGAATAAGTAAACAATTGAATTGGATTCGGTTAGATGGGAAGCAAATTGTGCAAAGGTTCTAATTCTGCAAATTGGACCAGTTTATGATGTCAGAGTAAGACATATGTTAAGGCCAGAGAATGACAATTACTAGAATCTAAACAGGGCCCTGTAAAATTATTTTTTACCGGGGCAAAACTCAATATTTTTTGGGTTAAATAGCTAATGACCTCCTCTACTTTACACGTCGTGCAATTTGTTTCCCTCCATTTCAAACTTAAGCACTAAACCCCCCACAGTTACGAAAATTATGCACAGTTAACGCGACGTAACAGATCTATGTCAAATGTCATTTTTATCCTTCTCATATATCCTGTTAATTTTGTCGTAACTCTCTGCCCAAAGCCTCTCAATCTCTCAGCCTTCTCCCCTTTCATCTCTCTCAAAACTAGAGACTATTAGGGTATGTTTGGTATGGCTTTCAGTTTTCAGTTTTTTTTCTAAAAAAAAAAGAGAAGAGCTTCGGTTTTTTTTTCACCAGTTTAAAAAATTGGTGGCTGTTTGACAGAGTTTATTTTTTCAAAAAACAGAAAAGAGCAAGCGTTTGACAGGACAACTCTTTGGGTTTATTTTTTTTTAATATACATTTTTACATAATTAAACATTATTAAAGGTAATTAAGCAACTATATTACAATATCTTACAAATAATTAAACATAATTATTTAATTATGTTTAATTAAATAATTAAGTTTGACCACCGACGCCAAGACCACCGGATCTCCGGCGATGTGCCTGTGGTCTTGGCGAATTTTTGTGCAAATTCGTAAATTTTTACAATTACACCTTGACAAAAAATCATTTGTCACCTTTTCTATCGAAGGTGTACAATATAACTACGATAAAATTATATGACTGTTTAATCGTTAAAATTTTGACTTTTATACTTGCAAAATTTGTAACTCATAAAATTAAATAAAATACCCCACCTAATTCACCTAATTCAGCTCTACCCCAGCACCACACCTAATTCAAACCCTAGCTCTACCCTCACCTAATTCAAACACCACAAGTCTCAGCACCACACAATGGCGGCGGCAACGGCCACACAATGGTCCTCAGCCTCATCAACAAGGCCTCCGCGCCCTGCGGAAGAAGCAGAATCGCATCACCTAGATGGAAGAGACCGTGTCCCAGGGCAAGCCCATCAACAAGGAGCAAGAGGAAACCTTAAAGTCCAAGCCCTCCATCCTCGCCGCCATCGACGAGCTCGAGAAGCTCCGTCAGCCCCTCTCCGCTGCCGTCGCCGACGAAACCCAGCTCGCCCTCGAACGCCACACCCCCACCCAAAACCCACCAACCCCAGAAACCCTAGAGAAATAAGCCGATGATGACGTGATTGGGGATCTGTTGAACCTGCTCTATTTTGGGACCATGTTTGATGTCAAGCCGGTGGTAGGGCTTTCGGACGGAGGGGGCGAGAGAGAGAAGAAAGAGAGAGATGAAGGAATCGTTAAAAAGTGGGTTTTATACCCAGCTCGAAAATGGGGATTGTTGTGGCTAGTGAGGCTCGAATGGGAGACCTCATTAATGTGCCTGAAGCCTCCGCGTGAAAAGAGAAGAAGAAAAGAGCTTTGAGCTCTTTTTAAAAATGGCCACCAATTTTTGATCTCTTGGGCTTTTTTTAAAAAGAGAAGCCAACCAAACAGCAAGCTTTTATGGGCTTTTGCAAAAAAAAGAGAAGAGGGTCAAAAAAGAGCAAAAAAAAAGTCTGTCAAACGGCCCCTAACCCCTTCATATTTTTCATCTTGCGTTCTCGTTACCTTTAACCAAATCCTACCCACATATCTCTTTCGAGCAGCTCCGCGCCGATCGAGCGGTGCACCGGCATCAAACGGGGCCATCACCGCTAACACCACCGTCGTCGCTAAGCTGCCGAATCAACCACACATTGGAAACAACAATCAAACCCAGAGAGAAAGAGAAGAACTTTGGAGATGGCCTAGTGAAGCACCGCCGTCGGTGGCCACAAAGACCAGCCTAGACTACGCACACATCACAGCCAGCACCAGCATCGCTGGTATTCTGACCAGGTGCACGGGTCGACGTTTGGCCATCACTCATTCGTCCAGATCGGTCCACCGCAACCGATGTCAATCAAGTCTTTGCCCAAACTCCCACGTAACTAAGTCCGCCGCTGGTCAAGATCTAATCACCAGCCGCCGTCAGGGACCTCCGACCATCGGCCCTCTGGATCGCTGCCATCAAGATGCACACCGCCTTGACGCCACCGGTCCAGTCAACGCCACTTGGATTGGAAGCACCCTAGCCGATGTCGTCTCGCCGTATGTTGAT
This sequence comes from Escallonia herrerae, assembly GCA_033070095.1. Lineage (NCBI taxonomy): Eukaryota > Viridiplantae > Streptophyta > Magnoliopsida > Escalloniales > Escalloniaceae > Escallonia > Escallonia herrerae. Next base: position 114,094 of record JAVXUP010002204.1, on the reverse strand, counting down.
TCCTCTCCATTGCCTTAAGGCTATTCCCCCACTAATCGCTACACCTCACAGCCATTGCTTTCTGACTACCTGTATCATGTGAATGTCCAACACTTAGGTGCTATGGGGGGAACGCTCCGGGCAGGTTCGGATCACCTGCACTAATATATTCGGTGCATAAAAGGTCTTTTATATCCCTCCGTAGCCTCTTGTACGCCACCGGTTTGAAGGCTTGGACCACCTTTTCTGGAGAACAAAAATGGACCGCGGACAGTGGTCGTGGTAGATCCACCTAAGCCAAACCTCAGTTCGCACTTCCCATAGCCCATAAAGATGCCATCGTGGAGGACCCCCTGAGGAGAAGTCTGCTTATCTCCTTTTTCTTTTCCTCATTCTAGCATGGCATTTGTGATTAGAGATATGTGGGTAGAGAACCCAAAACTAGTTGGGAGGTTGGCAGAGGAAGCAAAGAGGCTGCTGGAAGTTTTTAGGATAGAAATGAAGGTAAGGAATGGAGTTTGTGACTAGAAGGTCATTTTGGACTTCATATGTTTCCTTCCAAAAACCACAGTTAAGTTGAATGTTTTCCGTCAACTGTGCCCAGATTCGATAACTGTGGGGGGTTTAATGTTTAAGTTTGAAGTGGATGGGGGAAAATCGCACAGCGTGTAAAGTAGAGGGGGTCATTAGCTATTTAACCCTTATTTTCTCCTAGTACTCTGCGTCACTTCTTTGGTCTCCCCTTCGTGGATCCCCCAATTCTATTTTTTCAACTCATTTGACTTTTATAACGTAAATAGATAGATATGGATATAATGTAATCTCTTTTTATTCATAAAGTTTGAGACTCATAATGTATCGATAAATCTCTTTTAGATATATTTGAAAATGATAATCTGAGTGATTAATGAGATAGATTCCATCCCTTGACTTTTTAAATCAAATTTTGAACCAGCACCCTGAATATAATGTGCATTTAAGACTGTCGAGAGAAAGACATAAGTTTAACTATAGATTGGATCGAGCATTAGGTTTGAATGGATTTCATGTTATTATAAAGGTTTGATCTTAAAAAGCTTTATAGGAGGCGGGAAAAAGAGGATAAATATGTAGTAAAATTAGAGTAAACGAGAAGGTTTTTTTTTTTTTTTTTGGGACACAGTCGCCGGAGAAGGTGACGGGAATCTGACAAAAGTATATAAATCAAAAGGATGGTAAATTATCATTTGCACCTAGAAGGCGCGAGATTTTGTGGAGAACTCTACTGACATTAATAATAAAAGTTTCCTTCTACAAATTTGTTGCAAATGTTAGAAGGAACATTGCGTAGGATTGTGAAGGACAATAACTTATTATGGTTTTAATATTGCTTTAAAATGTTAGAGAAAAGGGCTGAATATCCATATATCTTGCTTTGATTTATGTTAGTTGATGAACTCAAATATATTGTTGATCAGAACCTTTTCATGTTGTGGTCGCTGAATCCTCTTAATCAATTATTGTTGTTCAAATAGTTCATGACCCATATCCGCTCTCTCTCTCTCTCTCTCTCTCTCTCTCTCTCTCTTGTTAAACAGAGAAATATTTCATATATAAAAGGTTTTACAAGTTGTCTCGGCTAGATTATCTATTTTATAGACATAAAAAGGTAGGATTAGTTGCTACCATTAACACTACAGATTAATAACTAACCTATAGACCCGATAAATATTACATTTAGACTAAAGTAGAGCATATCCTACACTTCAACTTAACTTTTCATAACATGCCAAGGCCTGCAGGTTATAATTTTAAGACCAAATACATAAAATACAACACAATATTACAATGAAGAGGACAACCGGAATCGCGCCAAACAAAGGTGTACTTGATCACCTAGGGAGCCACAACACAAAGACGAGAGGTAAAAGGGCCATCAACACAGCATGGTGCACTCTTTTTCACCAGCATTTCCAGTACCACATGAAACGTTGCCATTAGACCGGCAACTAATCAACGCCCACACGCTACGGGCTAATTTTAGAGACATCCCCCCCCCCCCCAAAGAAATGATCCAGCCCTAAAATGGTATGGACTGGGCCGGCCCTATATCTGAACAGTGGCGACCATAACTCATAGAGCCTAGGGCCAGGGCCAGGCCTACCCCTAAAAAAATCCAGCACGGCCTGCCAGGGTCAGGCCTTAAAAAATGAATTGGCCTGAAACTGGCCCGTTTTAGGGCCAGGGCTCGTTTTTTTAAGGCTGGCCCAGCCCCCATGATTTTTTGAATTTTCAGATTTCCCCCTAATTCCTCCCAATAGCTATATTCCCCCCTTTTTGTAAAATTTCACTTTTACCCCCCCCCCCCCCCAACAGTTATATAACAGCTAATTTCGAGAGTATTTTTATCCAACAAATTTTCAACAACTCTTTTTTTGCTTTTTTACACTTTTACCCTCCCAACAACTATAAACGGCTAGTTTTAAAGGGCATTTTGTCTTTTGTGGACTTTGAAAAATCTATAAATTCACACTCTTTCTTTCATATTTTTCACATCAATCTTCTCACTCTCTCTTATCTGAAATTTTATATTTCTAAAACCTTTACTACCATTGTTATTTGTTATTAAGTACTAACCCTCTCCAATTTTTAATTATAAGTATTAGTTAAATTATTTACTACTTTTATTCCTTTGCATTTAGTTACTCTTTCTAAATTTTACAAGCTTTGCTACCATTGTTATTTGTTATTAAGTATTAACTCTCTCTAATTTTCAATTATAATTATTATTTAATTATTTTCTGCTCTTATTCCTTTGAATTTAGTTATTCTTACAAGTTTTATTTTTAATTCTAGTAAAAAAATAGCATCAAATATGTTTTGATTTTTTAAATCACGTAGCAAACATGGATCATCATCGCAAGTACCGCCACCACCATAAGTACGACAACCATCGCCACCACAAGTACCAATCCTAGCACCACCACAACCATTCAGTTATGTAGTTCCGGCACCAATGAGTACAAGTTGTATAGATACCTAAGTCAATTGGGAGTTCAATCAAAACATTTTAGATTTTGAATATATGCTCTCACAAGATATCTCGCATTATAGTCAAGGACGCAGCTCGATTGGCGAAACTACTATTTCGGGACATAATTTGAACCCAATAGTGGTCGTCATGGTGAAGGACCGAGCAATCCTACTGGTAGTTCGCCAGAAGTCCAAAAGGCAAACAAAAAAAAAACTAGTGTTGGAATCATTTTGATGATATTATGGTTAGCGGCGTCCAAAGAGCTCAATGTAAATAATGTGGTAAAATATTTTCATGTAGTAGTGGTAATGAACATCTTAATAAGCATTACCCTCTGTGTGCACCGAAATAGGGTCATGTCGAACCTAGCCAAACGCAATTGTCTTTTGACGGTAAGTTATTTGTTTATAATCAGCAAGAACAAAGAGACGGTCTTACTAAATTTGTTATTCATGATGAACAACCGTTTAGTTTTGCCGATAATGCTAAGCACTCTAGATATATGAACACATACGTGCAACATTTATACAAAAAAGTTCATAAAAACACAACTAGATCCGATGCACTTAGACAGTATAATGCTGCTAAATCTCCTTTTGTTTTTGTTAGTAGTTATGCTAGCATGACGGATTATTGGATTGATTCTAATTGGACCATGAACAAGAGAATCATCGCTTTCGAACTATTTCCTTATCCGGATGATGCATCTAATATTGCTATTATTATAATTAATGCATGTACCACTTTTAAAATAAAGAACAAGATTATGAGTATTAATTTTGATAATGGTTATAACAATAAAGTTGTTATTTCAGCCTTGAAGCAAAGCCTTTAACATTTCATGCTCCATGTGTTTGTCATATAATTAATTTAAGTGTTCAAGATGATTTAGCTGTTACAGGAGATATTCTTCTCAAAATGAGGGGTATGATAGCGTACATTAATAGTTCAGGTCCAAGAACGCAAAAATTTAAAGCTTTGTGTGTTCAATATAATTTGCCTCGTAGGAGACCACTTGCAGATGTCGTCTATAGGTGGAACTCCACATATCATATACTTTTACATGTTTTGGTATACAAAGAAGTGTATACGCATTTCCTACTAACCAGATTCCTACAAGGCTTGCTAACTCATGCGGAGTGGCAGATGGTTGCATTAGCTATTAGAACTTTTGGAGCTATTTTACATGACTACCAATTTATTATCTGGTACATACTATCCTACCTTGCCTATTGTAGTAGAAATTTCCAAAATAGTTACAATGTTAACGAAATGGATATGTAGGACCTTTTCAGGAAATAATGAAACAGATGGATATTAAGTTTAATAAATATTGGGAAGAATTGCCTATTATTTTTGTTGTAGCCACTTCTTTAGATCCTAGGTTAAAATTGCATAGGGCGAAAGTCTCGATATTAAAAATGTCAAGACTAATATGCTACCTGGATAAGGACACAACTGGCCTTATAACGAAAGTGAGCACAACATTTGAGGCTCTGTACAACCTATATCAAAATTTCGTTGATGTGCGCAGATGAGCTACATTGTCAAGCGGTGATGTATATTATGGGTCATATCTTCCCGGCTTTGAACATCTAGTGGCAAGACAACTACCAGCGGAAGTTACTTCTAGTTCTGCAGGTTCGTCTGCTTTTTTCTATTTTAGTGAAATTGGTTTATATGCAAATACTAATCATTATTCTTCTTTACCAATGGAAGAACAGATGAATTTTAATTTGTTAACTTTTTTTAAAACAAAATAAAAAAATGTAAAAAACTTTATCCTAAATTATGTAGGATATACTGCCGGTGCAAGCCTCTATGGTTACTTCAGAGTCAGCATTTTCAGCGACCGGGAGGGTATTGGATGACAGGAAGAGTTGTCTTAACCCCGAGTCACTCGAGTTATGTGTATGTTGGAAGGATTATCTTTATGCAAAATATCTCGAGCAAGATAAACCAAGTGATGATAGAAAAATAACAATTCTAACGCCGAAACACTTACGGATGATTAGGTAATTTTCTTTTCTTTTCTTTTTTCAAGTTTTTAGTATCAATTATTTTTAAAAAATTAAGTGTGTCTAATATAAACAATGCACTTGACAAAAATAGATATTTTTAGAGCTGATATATTGCTCGCGCAGGCAACTTCCACTAAGTTGCCTGCGCGCAATCTGACCGTCTATCTGGCCAGATGGGCGGGCCAGATTTCGTCCTCCCCTACATTATGTGGCGGATAGTAAAAGTATCATCCGCTACATAATGTAACGGATGATATTTACCGTCCAATACATAAGACAAAAAAAAGAGCACAAAAAATAGATTTGGACCGTCCACATCTTGCGCGTGGACGGCCGCGCCACCGGCAACTTAGCGGAAGTTGCCCGCGCGAGCAATGGATCAGCTCCCTATATATATAGGTAACTTTGCCTACTTATTTACAAGCATTCGGTCCCAAGCCCGGACAAAAAGAGGAGGGCCTATCAAAAATTTTATATCATGTGTTAATATTTTTGCAACACAAAATAAGAATTAAAAAAAATAGACCCAAGCTCGACCCTAGGCCTGACCCTAAAGTTTGGGCCAAGGGCTTGGGCTTGCACAAGGCCTCAATACCCCAACTTTAGGCCAGACCAGGGCCCAACCCAATTTCCTCGGCCTAGCCTAATTTCCTCGCCCCTAAGCCTGATTGGCCTGGGCTTGCCCTTTGGCCCACTGGGGCCGGCCCGGCCAATTGACACCTCTACCCCTCCCCCTCTAAATAACCCAACACACACAGAAGAAAACCTTTCACCTCTAGCACCCTTCCCCCCCTCTTCAAGGATAACAAGGTTCACCCATACTTAATAAAACCTAACCAGAATTAAGGGAAAAAAACATTAAAGGCAATCCACATCGATTTGGCGCCAGTCAATTTCTAGCCACCGACGATGAAATTCTGGCCATCGTCGGTGTTGATATTCTAGCCCTCTGAAGCCCCTTCATTTAAGTGTTGGCATAAATCGACCTTTGACCGTCTAAAACGAGTAGATCTACCAGATCTAGTAGATCGATACCAAGATCTACATATATCTGACCAGATTCGATGAGATCTATGTGTCTTCATCTCCGATGATATATATGAGGAGATGCACCGGCTAAACCACTGCCTTCATCCACCCTTCAATCTACCACCAGCCACCATCGTAGTCCTCATCATAGGATGCAAATAAGCACAACACAGACACGACATTGGAAAGAATTAAATAGAGAGGAAGGGGAGATAGAGAGGTAGTCGTGAGGACCCCTTTCCCCCCCCCCCCTAAACGGCTAACACCGGCGAAGGTTTTATTGGTTTGCTTACTGGTTAGAGAGAGAAAGAAGAGAGAAGGGAGATAAATAATTGACTACTTCCTTTTATGGATCTTGACTCATATCAGTTCTTGATCGTTATTCTTTTGTAGAATCTTAATCATTAATTAATTCTGGAATCATCTTGACCAATTATCAAACAACTTAATTTGTGTGTTAATCAATGAACTCGTTGATGTTGTAGGTGATTGATCTTTTGTATAATCCTTTGTAACAATCTCCATAATAACTTTGAGGAATCCTTTGATGTGCTAAATGATGAACCTGGATTTCACTGTTGGTTGTTTAATCCCTAGTGAGACTCCAAAAACTAGCTAACCATTGGATTACCTTAATCCACATGAATGTTCCTTGTCACTGTTATTGATCTTATTCTTTTTGGTTATTTTTAAAGTGTATAACTGGTATTTTTTAATTTTCAGTTATTATCTTCTCAATAGTTATGTAGTACTTGAAAGGGTTAATTACAAAACTGTCCCCAGTGATTTACATGTTTTTGTACTTTGCCCCTCGTGTTTACAACTTTTGCAATAATGTCCCTCGAGATTGGCAAAACCATTGCAAACAGCTCCAAAAATGAACGGCCGTTCAAATTCAGCCGTTAAGACCCCACGTGCACAGCACACCCAATTTTCTCAGGGGTATATTGGTCATTTGCCTACCCCATGTTCCCTCTAAAAGTGACTGTCACTCCTATTTCCCTCTAAAATCAATTTATGCTTCAATATTTCTTCAGGGTTTAAACAAAGGAGAAAGAGGCTTCAGTGGAGGGGAGAGAGAGAGATTTTAAAGAACCTATCTCATGGCTCATATATATACTGTAAGTGTGGTCAGAGTGCTGTGGCTAAGACTTCGTGGACAGATCTAAATCCCAGCCGAAGATTTTGGACTTGCAGCAACCAGGTGAGTTTTGTGTTTAACCAATTTTCTTCTTTAATTTTGTGAGCTGAATGAACAATCTTCTTGTTCTCACAGGTTGGTAGGTGTGGGTTTTTTGCTTGGTGTGACCCTCCAATTACGATTAACAAGTCAAAGGAGAGATTTTGGAAGATTGTTGCAATTATTAGTTAGGTGTTGCTTTTACTGATTGTGATTGCATTATTGTTTGATTTTGGCGACGGGACAGAGGAATTGAGCAACATTGAAGGCGAAGATGTGGGCAACAGCTTGTAGAAATTGCTAGGGATGTACTGAATTAGGGCTTTTTGTAATGTTTTGATTTGTGGAATGTACTGAATTAGGGATTGCCCTAAAAAAATCAACATCCCCTTTGTCCAAGCTGTGTACTCAAGCAATGTAATGAAGATAGTTTCAATTTAATGTTTTTGCATTTCTGTTCCCTGTACTTTTAATGTTAATTACAAAAGTGTCCCCCGTACTTTTCACATACCGACCAAAAATGTCCCATGTGTAATGCAATTATGTTCCTTGTCATTTACAATAATAGACAAAAGTGTCCCCTGTGGTTTACTTTTTCAGGACAAATGTGTCCCCTATACATTGTTACATGTTGACAAACCTGTACTTAAATACTCAAATGGACCTGTCCTTGAACACTGCATTGTGTTGTATTCCAATTGCAATATAGCACAATAATTGCATCATCTCACTTGGAGATTCATCGCATTTGCATCATCACAAGTGCTAAAATATCTCTTTCATGTAAGATTCACAACCAAATCTCAAGACAAGTAATCAAGTTACATTACATCCAACAATCAGACTATATTGAATGGTTTTGTCATCAATCTTCCAATTAAATTACATCCAACACAAAAACAATATCATCCTTCCCAATTCTAATTACACCAACATCCAAAAACATGTACTCTGGCACTATCTTATAGTGTATATACTAGGCTTCCAAAAAACCGTCCACCTACAAATTTATCTACTGCTCTCCAAAAACCATCCAACTTTCCTATACTTTGAACAACAACTAACAATGAGCTCCCTACATTCACAAAACTAAGCTACACTGACATCCTATCACTTTTGCTTTCCCTTGCCCTTTGCACGAGCAGGTCCTTCACCTTGACTCCTTGCAACTGCTCTTGATCGTGTGCTTATTTTTCCTCCTATTAGATTTGGTCCACCCTTGTCTTTTGACTTCTCCCTCCCTTGGCTTGGACCTCCCTTGGCAGTCTTCTCTTTCCCTCTGCTCTGGCCACCTCCATGGTTCTACCATGCTTGGTATAAGCCATGATGATCTTTGGGCTGATGTTGCCTGTGGAGTTGGCATAAACTCTGCTGGTATCTGCTATGTAACAACTGAGCTTTGTGGAGCACCTTGGCTTGGTTGAGATGCAGTTTGTTGCCTTCTTGGCTGTAAAAAGACATTTTCAGTAAAAACACATATTTATAAATACAATTCAAATATAATACTCTGTTATTTATACACTGGTAACTTTTGCCTTCTTGGGGTTCTGCCCCCTTGTTGCCATATCTCCCTGTTGTGAGGCTCTGCCTTGCTCAGTTGCATTATCTCCCTGTTAGAGAGGTTAAAATACATTAATCTCAAACATAAATAACAACTAGGCCAACTAAATAAAATCAACATGTACTTACTGATGAAGTATTTTGTCTGCTGCTCTGACATTTCCTCCTGTTGTGCCCAAGCTGATGGCATATGCTGCATCTAGTTGTTGTTCCTTTCCTTGACATCTTGCCAGTGCCTGTGTTATCCTTAGCTTCATATTTGCCTCTTCTCATTAGTTTCTTAGGTCTGCCACTTGGCCTTCTATAAGTGGGGGGTAGAATGAAGGGTAAATTACTTTTAGGCCACATACTTGGACCATTCATTGGGTTAATGATTGGTGCATAGGCCTCTTGTATGTGTCAATACTGTAGCACTCATCGATGAAATTCTCTACTACCAGGTTCTTGTGCCATATGAATGCAATGGCATAGGGACAGGGAATCCCATTCAAGTCCCACTTCCTTTATGAACATGTGTACTGCTTGAGCTCCACAATGAACTGCTCCCCCCATGGACATGCTACCTGAAACCTCAACTCCCCTAAGTGTGTTGGTATCCCTTCCTTAATATACACCTTCAATCTTTCAGTTATCCTCTGTATTACAGGACAAATCTCACCACTCCATTACCCAGCTTGTTCCCTAGAAAATCTCATCCTTGCCATCAAGGTATTTCTTATTGTTTCAAGACAAGTAATGAATAATTTATCCCTTGCTTCCTTTATCATTGAATTGAAACTCTCACAATAATTGTTCAAAAGAACATCACATTTAACATGTGTACTAAAATGTGACCTAGACCACTCTGTAGGTGGCTTATCATCAAGCCAGGCCACTGCCTCCTTGTCTATGTTAGCCATCTCTTGCATTTTGTACTCCCATCTCACCACATTGGTTGCCTTGGCTGCAGCAAACAGAACATCTCTCAAAGCAATCCCAGTAAACCCTGCTGCCTTGAAGTTTGCATGCAAGTGCATGACACAAAACCTGTGCTCAGTATGAGGATACAATGACTCTATGCTCCCAACCAACCCTTTTTGTTTTTCAGACAAAAATGTCCAACTCAAACTGTCTTCTATCTCTAAGTCATCACCCAACAACTGTACAAATCAACCCCAAGAGTCTCTATTTTCAGCCTCTACAATAGCATATGCCACTGGATACATCTGGTTGTTAGGATCAATGCCCACTGCAGTCAAGAGCTGACCACCAGTGGGACCTTTTAAAAAGCACCCATCTAGCTCTATCAATATCCTACACCCAGCTTTGAACCCTTCTTTCAATGCACCAAGGCATATATAAATCCTTTGAAACGTATACTCACCCTGTCATATGCCCCCTGGTTCATATTGTAGATCCACAGTGGTGCCAGGATTACTTCTCTTAAGTTCATCAATGTAAGAGTTCAACTGCCCAAACTGTTCCATTATATTGCCCTCAACCATCATTGCTGCCTTCCTCTTACTTCTATAAATTGTCCAAAGTGGCACATCTAGTTGGTGATCACTCATCAATGTATTTATCAAAGTACCAACCTTCATATTAGGATTTAATCTGAAATCTCTACTGTATCTAGCAGCTAGCCAAGTACTAGTCACATTTTTATTCTTGTGCACCCTGGTACAGGTGTGCTGGGTTACTACAGTCTTCACAACCAAATTAACCTCATTGTCTCCTTACATCCTAGACACATACACCTGCCATTGACACCCTTCTGAAGCACACCTAGCCCTAACTCTCCCTGATTCATTCTTGGGGAATACTACTGGTTTTCCTTCCAAAATAGAATGTTGCCTAACAGCTTCCTTAAAAACCTTGTTGTCTTTAAACACCATACCAACCTTCAACTCAAGTTTTCTCATGTCTGATTTAGGGTTAAGTTCCCCAGTTAGTTTCTTGTTTCTTGCATTGTCAATTTCTCCCTCAGAATTTGATGGTGGATGTTCCTGCCACTCATCAGAGTCATATTCTTTCTCTTCAAAATTTGGCACTATTTATCCCTTACCCTTACTTCTACTACCCACTCCATGTTCTACTACATTCATGTCAACATTCTTCTCATACAATCTATCATCCTCATTGGCATCATAGTTACTATCAAACAAAGCTGAGCAGTATGATTCATCATCAAAATTAGTGTCAGAATCACTACCCCTACCACCACCTGGCCCCTCATTAGTACCAGTAGCACTGCCCCTTGGCCCCTCAGAAGCACCACCATTTGGCCCCTCATTAGCACCAGTAGCACTACCCCTTGGCCCCTCAAAAGCACCACCACCTGGCCCCTCATTAGCACTAATAGCACTACCCCTTGGCCCCTCAGAAGCACTACCATTTGGCCCCTCATTAGCACCAGTAGCACTACCCCTTGGTCCCTCAGTAGCACTACCCCTTGGCCCCTCAGCCCCTCATTAGCACTGCCCTTTCCTGTCCTAGTCCTTTGGCATATTGTTCTCCTACCCTCAGTGCACATTCTTGCCCTACTGCTCTGGTTTATGTTTTCCTCCACCCCAGTGCCCACATTTACTGAAGCTTGTGTACCAAGCCCATCATCACCAGCATTGCTTGGACCTTCTAGACTTATCCTAAACCTTGAACCACCTCTAACCCCCTGTGAACTTGTTGTCCCTTATTTTCCTAAGCTCCAAACAGGCACAGTAGTCCCTGTAGGCACATTTCCTCCTACATTGCCTACATCATCAAGCTCTTCAATAACCACACTAGAGCCCACAGTTTCTTTAAGCCCTAACTGAGTGAAAATTGATTCCATCATCTCATCCTTTGACAAACTATCCAAATATATTTCTACTTGGCCCTGTGAATTTATGCAGTCTTTCAATGCCAAAATGTCTGAGTCTATAATCATCTGCACTAGTCCATTGTCAAGGCCTAACCCAGGCTTCTTATAGTAATAGTTCATAAATCCTACAGCTCCTACACTCTCTGTCATGTTATCAATCTCAATCAAACTTGACATGTCAAGGTCGCAGTAATCAAAGTAGTCTATTTTGCAAGGGGTGTAAACCTTGTGTGGCATGTTCTTAAATTGCCCCCCATAATGCGGTTTTATTGTTAGAAAGGAAGAATGAGGATTTGAAAACAAACAAACAAACCAAACATGCACAGTCCCAAATTAACTATTGCATAAAACATAAACTAATAAAAGCTTTAACTTCAAAAATATTATTCTATCAATAAACAATAGGCACGAACAAACAACAACACTTTAATGAACAAAATTATTTAATTAGAACTGAGATTATAAAATAATTTGCACATGTGAGAGACATTAGTTAATTATATACTTAAAATTCAAACCCTAGTTTAATCAAATAGGGACAAAATATGGGTTTCAGTAGCACTGACCATAAATAGGCTGTGCGACGTCGCTTTCTCGGGGCTCCTAATCCATTTTCGCTCATCATTCTCCCACACGTGATCTTCTTCGTTCAAGAATTTTGATTTGCAGGTAGTGATCACACGATCGCATGACCGTTCTATGTTTTCTCGCTACTCTATGTTTCTCTCTCCTCAGCTCTGGCAACGATTGGGTTTTTTTATTTCGTGATAACTGAGGGAACATGGGGTAGGCAAATAACCGATATACCCATGAGAAAATTGGGTGTGCTGTGCACATGGGGTCTTAACGACTGAATCTAAACGGTCGTTCGTTTTTTGAGCTGTTTACAATGGTTTTGTCAATCTCGAGGGACATTATTGCAAAAGTTGTAAACATGAGGGGCAAAGTACAAAAACATGTAAACCACAAGGGACAATTTTGTAATTAACCCTACTTGAAATCCTTGTAGTTTGATTCGTCGACAGTCATGTTTTATCTTGGTCTGCCTTTGACACAAATTTTGTTTCGTTTATGTAGAGATTAATAATAATGATTATTCTTAGAAGTCAGTTATAGGTTATGCCATTTTTGATAAACCACGTTTGTTCATTGAGTCGAAGACTTAATAAAGTAGTATCGCTTAGTTGGGAATTACAGGTGCAGTTTTTAGTAATGTACTTGAATTATAGAGGTCCATTGAAATGTAATTAGAATATATTGAACCGGGTATGTCTTTGTCATGTCCTCGCTGCATTACATTTAATTGATGTACAGTTCTAAAACTTCATGCACAGATTTTGCCAAGTATCACGAGTCTATTGGACGCAGTCGAAGTATAGAACAATTTGGTGAACCAATTAAGGAAGTGCCTTTTGGGCGCTTTGTCAAATTTAGAAAATTTTCATTCTTCTATTTTTTTTTATGAATCTAGAACTCTTGATTATGGTGAATATGTTGTTCCACACAGAGTAATAGTGTTTATCTTGTCGAATGCGAGCCATGTTGCTACATGTAGACACTTCATTTTTTTATATTCTTTTTATTTGTTAAATAATTATTAGACTTCATTGTTAATTAAGTTTATTACTTATTATTATAAACTTAGGCCAATTAATATAATGAACTTAATCTTTTTAATTAAGTCCAATAAGAGGTCAAGTCCAATCTAATTTGAGTCAAGTCTAGTCTAGTTAGAGTTCAGTACAGTTGGTTAAACCAATCCAGTTAATTAGGTTTAACCCAAGTTAAAGTCAAGAGATTATGATTAATTAGATGACTTGAAAATATCTTATGATTTATCCTTGATATATGTGATTAATCCTTAATTTGTAAGAGATATGGAGATAATTCTTGAATCTGGTTCATCCCATCTGATTATATCAGAAATAATTATTGAATTTGGGATAGATATTATCTCGAAATTTGAAAAAGAAATTTGCGATGAACCAGCCGGTTTATTGAAAACTGGTCAGTTCGGAATGAACTAGCTGGTTTGTTGACTAACAAACCATCGTTGACTATTTTTTTTTAAGTTTCGACTTTTCTTCAAATATTTAGCTCTTTCACCAAATCACAGACTGGAATAGCCATCATTATCATTTCTGGTGCCCAAACCTCTACAAATAGGGTCTTTGGGCTACATTTTTATGTTCAAGCTTTTTCTCCCTAAAGCTTTTATATCATTTCTCTCTTAGAAATAGTAGAAGATCTCTAAAGGGAATTTAGTACTTTATATTCATTTTGATCTACTTAAGCCACGTGCGACAATGATCCGTCTCAAAGCGTTCCTGAGTTTTCTAAACGCATTTGAAAGGTACATTTTATTGTTTTTCTAGGCTAGTTATGATGTGATAGTCTAGAATAATTCCATTTCTCCCCAATCACATTTCTATTACATAAAAACTCAAAAAGAGTCTTTTCATTTCATAATTCGAGTCTAAGACCGAGTTGTAGGTTATCTACCATAAGATCGGAATCGAACTGCGATAGTTTTGATTCCGGTTTGTTCAACTAGATAGGTAGGTCATTCGACTTCCGATGTCGAGTTCAAGTCAAAAATATAAAAATAAACTTAAAATTAGTGTTATTGCACATTTTACATGTAATATGCTTTAAGGGCAAAAAATAATAGAAATGAAGTTGTGACCGAAAGGGCGTAGCAGGTCCCATCACCTTCCCACTACATAACTTAGTACCTGAACCCATTTTCCTGTTTTCGATAGATTAGTTGTCCTTCGAACATTTATAATGTCAATCTCGATTTTTTCTTATTTTTCCTTTTCTTACATTAAATAAGATGGCAACTCCATAAAATCCTTCCAGGAATTTTTCCGAACCGGTTTGCTACACTATCCTTTTGTTGGTCACATTGCACTCCATAGTTCTCAGTGATCTCCTTTTGTTGGCCCATTTAACTCCATAGTTCTTGGTGATCTTGTTCAAATTTATATAAGTTTCCACTAAAATTCACAGTTTAGCCTTGCTTGATAATTCTATGTTTGAGAGTGACCTTGCAAAACTTTGTGGTTAATTTTTTGTTAGCCTCTGCATTCTAGTCTTGTTGAACGCTTTTGACTCACCATCATTTTTCCTCTTATTTTTCTTAACCTTTTAGGTTGGATTAATTTAAGATCGTGGCGTGACAACGAGCATAATGATAGAGAATTCATAAAGGCAAAATAGAACTCAAGAGTGATGGCTTTTGAGTTTATGTTTTTAATTCGTTAAGTTGTAATTGTAAAGAATATCTTGTAAGAATCACTTTTTAGAGAACTAAAATATTATCGTTGCAATCGCTCTATTGATCACGATATTTTGGTGATGGTGTTTGGTGAACTGGTGAATCAGATCCCGGTTGCAACCAGAACATCTTTAGCACCATACCAATTTGTGCGAAGCTTAATCGGGTCCCTAGAATTAAAATCATGGCCTCGTATCTTCTCGACTTTCAGTATGCTATCACTATCTCTTCTAAGAATGTACACAAGCAAAACTTTTTTTCTCATCCTAAAGTTGGGCTTAAACGGACCTTGTTTCTCTTTTGCCCATTGTCTTTATCAACTAGAGGAAAAAATATCACCATTAGCAGAGCATAAATATCTAATCCTGAGAACATGTTCAAGATGAATCAGTCTCGTAATCAGCACAGTGGTGACACTCATCTAATCCCAAGTTCATGATTAGGGAGGAGATAGACTATGCGTTGTATTCTTAGACCTCTAAAATGTCGGGTAAATAATAAACAATACTTCAATATATAAGCGTTGTAGGCCTCTCCCTTTATTGCCAATTGGTCTTGAGGTGGATGTTTTCACAGAAAATTCATGGCCTCTTTCATTTTTGTCCAAATATTCTGTGAATTTACAGACCTCAAAAACAGGCAAAACATGGGAAAGGTTCCAGGAGAAATCTCTGTGACAGCCGATATGACGAAAGAATATTGTTGTAGTTGTTCAACACGATGACTAGAACAGTTGAGCCCTCTAAGGAAAGGAGAGGTGGTTTTCAGAAGATATGACTTTTTGCTTGTAACTCTCTAAAAAGGTGGAAACGGTTAAACAAATTGCGAAAAAAGAGCTGCAACTCTATATGAAGTCTCAGCTCGGTGATCGGATTACATCTTTTTGATGCAGAAGGGAATACATACCCCATAACTTCTAGAGTTATTCAAAACAACGTCACGGTTCATAATATGATAAACTAATGGAGGTGAAACCTTTATACTCAGAAACTTGAGTTCAAGACACTGGATTTTGAATTGAAAATTTCTCTACAATAGTGTTGGAATTTGCAGAAGATGGTTTTTCAAGAAAGGCATCCACTTTTTGGCTTTAAGTTAGGGAGGCTTTCCATGTCATAAGATTCTTGAACTTAAATGATGCTAGCAGACATCTCAGAAGATATAAGGTATGTGTGCAGGATCACCATTGTTAGAACATTGATGTCTTAAGGATGGAGGACAGGCGAACAAGACACTTTTAAGACAAAGAAAGGAGTACTCAAGAAATTGTGAAATATGTAGCTTGAAAAGAAAAACTGACATAATTGTTGGGAAGAAGGATTTTGGAGGGGCTAACATTGGAGGAGGTTATAAATTTTGGTCCAAGAATTTGCCCAACTGAAGGCTTCATTATGCCAGTAATTAACCCCCCTAGTCCCTACTATGTTATTTCCTTGCATAATGGCATAGGAATTGTGTGTGTCGAGTCAAGGAGGCACCATGGTCATAGCATTAGAAAAAAAATTGTTGCAGAGACCGAAACATGAGCTTAATGCCGGGGCAATTACTTTTTTGGAGGAACTGCTCTCATTTATTAATGAAATTGATATTTTGTCTGATGATAAAGCCAAGAATCAAAGTTTCTCAAAAGAGGTAGATATGAAGAATGAAGAGCTCCTCGGAGAAGCTTTCTTTGCAACATTAGGGGTTTTTTTAAGAAAAGGATGGCTCTTGTTAAGGAAGCTCATCCAGAACATAGCATGTCTGGCGTCGTCTAAGGGCGTTTCTGAGCGAGAGGCATCTGTTGCAGCTATGGGCAATGTTATTTTCAACTTAATGACTCTTTGCAAGAGGCACGTAGGTTTTACCTTTTTGCAGGTACTAGATAATGTGCCAGTGCACATGCACAAAACACGATGCAATTTAATTTAAGTGTCAATCATATCCGTTCAAAATTTTAACAGAGGAAGAAAGATAGTGACTTCTAACAGAAGCTAATTTAAACATCTTAAACTTTATAGTTGAGGGTACTCAAGTGTGTAAATGTTTTGAATATATTAGTCCACTACCTAATAAATAAGAATCATATTAAAACACATTTAACACCAAATTTTGGTTATAGACTAATTCAGGAATTGATACTGCTAATCATCATAGAATATTTTTCTAACTCTATAATTCCTTTCAATTTTGGCACTGAGTGTGGTTAGTGTAACATTTATGTCTTCATCTTGCAATTCATCGCATATTTTGTGAACATATGCATGCTTCTTTCGGAAGCATCTCTTTTTGTTATTGCCATAGGTTACCTTCGGAGCTCTTTTCTTCCTTTTATTTTTTCCTGGAGTTTTGATGTTGAGTACATTTGCATCACCATCTTGTAATTCATCAACCACATCATCTTTAATAACTGCTTGTTTGCTTATTTGTTCTTGAAAAAAGGTATAAATCACTTTTGCTAAAATTTGCATACCTCTCCATTTTTAGCTGATTTAGCATTGCTTATTGTAGTTTCATCTTCAAAGAAATTGTTCACTGCATAGTCTTCGAAACATCAGTCCATTCGCTTACGAACAATTTTTATCTGAACAACCCCAGTCCACCATAGCCATTTCTTACACTTCTTGACCTTTAATCCCCATCAATTTCAAGCTTTGCGATACCATCAAGCACACCACTACCTTTAATCATCCATTTAATCCCTTTAGATACCATTTTACCATCACCATGAATCCTTAACCACCAGACCCTCTTCTGAAAATCCAGTCATACCATCAACCACTACCACCACCTTTAATCATCCATTTGATCCCTTTAGACAAAAATTACCATCTCCATGAATCCTTGACCACCACGCTCTAGCTCTTCTGAAACCAACAGCCACCATCACCTTTTGAGTCTTCACAACCTCAATCCTTGACTTATGGAAATTGATTCGTATACTAACTCAAACTCTAGAAATCCATACCCAAAAACATCACCACCATGAGTCTTATCATTCTAGAAATCAATTTTCAGCAACCAACGCAATCATCTCACGACCACAATAAGCCTTCATGTTCCTATCTTTTTCCCTCGTCTATTTTTCCTTTCAATTTTAGAGTAATTTAGTAACATCTTTTGCAAACTCCAAAGCTGACATTTACCTTCACATAAATCAATAAAATACAAAATTAAGTTAAGGCTACATCATTTTTCAGTTAATTTATCACTATAATTTTCACCTCCACCAATGGCATTTTCCCACAACCATCACCATTGTCACATTTGTACCTTCATAGTTGCCATTATTTTCATCTACACCTCTTGCATTTGTCTCTTTTGGTCTCAAGCGAAAGTAACAAAGAAAAGAAATCGTCGTCATTCTGCCCTCTCTTATTGGTTCTTTAGTATTTTTGACACGTTGTTCCTCTATGATGACCATCTATCACTACTGTTATTGCCAATCTGCACCTTCATAGCCACCATCACTATTAATTAGCCTCCAATCACCAGCTAGTCCAAGCATTATCACTTCTTCAACCATTGCGACATTCAATCATCAGCTTATTCCTTCCAAGAAAATTGTTGTCCATACCAAAAAACTTAGACCACCACACCATTACAACAACCTTTCAGCGCATTACTGCATCAATCCTTGACCTTTCAAACCCCAATCGTTGGCCACCGTAAAGCATTGTCGTCCATGATTGTGTCTCTCGACAAAGTAACCCAACCAAAATTGTTCTCTCCATTTAGGTCTTGGCTTAGCAATTGTTTGCAAGAGATGCTACTTACAGTAAAAAACTTAATGTAGTAAAATTTCTTAATAACTTTACAGATTACATTTACCTCACTATATGTATCTATATACGAAAGGTGAGGTATATTTTGACAATGTTTTTACTAATTAAGTTCACTTATCCATAACTATGTCAGTAAAGCTGTGTGTCTGTATCTTTTCAATAGTAAATTAATAGACGTACATGTGAAATATTTAGGAAATGACTATTTTCACTCTGTATTATGTATTGTGACTATCACGACTCGAACCCACGGGTAAGCCCGTGTGCTAGGCACGTGACCGGCCGCAGGCCCATTCAAACACCTGCCAGGGCTCTGCCAGGCCTTACTACAATCCTGTGACTCCAAATTAATTCTAATTTACGGACTTCCAGAAATTCAAATAAAACTCTCATTACATGTCTTTAAAACTTATAAATAAAACTCGAGGAGACCTAAGCTCCTTACATCAATTCAAGCATAACGTAAATTAACATAGACTATAATGTTCGAATAGTGGGCACTCATTATTCTAAAAGTTCTCTTCGGGCACTACTCCCCCGTGTGGCTCATACTGCTCTGCTTCCCTTAAGTCGTCACCTGAAAAATAAGGAATGAGCGAAAGCCCAGCAAATACACCAGCCATGTTCCTAAAATAGTTTTGAAGTTTCTAAAACATACCATGGGTTTTCTTTCAACAAATCAAACATTCGATTATTGTCATCCGTAAAAATGTCCTTCATATACATATACACATATACATGAAATTTCAAAAGAAATGATTTTCAGATCTGAGTACAATCATCATTCATTCCATTCACATCAAACACAAATATTTCTTTTCGTAGGTATGTGCGGTCAGCGTACGAGCCCCCCTGACTAGGGCCCGAAATCCCTCCTACACCCGGGACCGGGATAAAATAATCATGTGGACGCAAGGGCGCACCACCAGCCATAGTACTATGCATCAACGTATGAGCCCCGTTGACCAGGGCCCGAAATCCAACATTCCCCCGTTGGATATGGGGCACAGCAACCAAGACAAGTTTCATTGCTCATTAACATGTACTCAGTAAAATTTTATGACTCACAGGACATTCCATGTCATTCTTTCAAATTGCATTTCTCATCAACTATTTTAGAAATAAAACATATGCAGAATAAATCTTTGAACTTCAATTGATCAAAACATAAATACATATTATAGTTTTTGCAAATAAATATACGGAGGAACATGACGGGGTACTTACTTGTTGCTGACATATTTCCTCGATCCAAAATGTAACACGATGATCAGTTGTTACGTTTGACCAATAGCACCGTTAAGGCCATTCCTTTCATCTCCATAGCCCCGACTTCACTATAACCCGAAGGGCATCATTGAGGAAAAATGCATAATTCCTGTCAGATATTTTCTCAAACAACTCAGACGCCGTATCCGACCGCCTGTTACACAACCCGTCTAAAATCGTGCCCGGTTCACCATGTCATTCTCAGGTATTTCATCACCGTTGTCAAATTTCCCTCAGTCACCCGTTTCTAATAACCAACCAAGCAACCTTGCGCTAAATAGTACCCAGTTAATCGCTAGAGCTCACGCTAACAATTCCCTTTTTATATATTCTCATAGCCTATGCGCTTTCTCAACCAAAACACATACATGCATAGGGTACGCCTTCGCAAGCATACGGCGCACCTACAGCATGTACACATATGGTACACCATGCACACGTACTTACCATACCATATAGCCGTACAACTGAACTTTACCAATTGATTTTCATCCAAGTAACCCGTCACTTCCAAAATCGTCCAAGCACCTAATACTCACCCTTCACACTGGAAAACACACAACCAAGATAGGCACGTAACCGTACACGAACACACTCTCACCACACAGTAGACGTACAACCATCGTACTGCTACTCACACATAAAAAGGCTTTACACACTACCGTGTTGCCTACACAACAACGTGCTCATTCACCTCACGCAACTGCAGAAATTACCCCACACCTACACAATATACACATCTGCTCAAACACACGCAACGTACACCCACCAGTGCACACGCATAATTATCCAGATACCACAATCACACAGTCATACACCCTCCATCACAACAATTACACACACATGCACCATCACAATTTAGCCCATTCCAAACATTGCAAGCACCGCCATGATATCGTTCCAGCCGTCTCAAGCACCATCGTGATACCTCCACTCCGCACCGCACCAAAAATCAAAACAACTCCATGCACACACACAGTACACCCACAGTTGCAAACACAAAGCACCAAATTCAATCCATTCTAGCCACCACAAGCATTGTCGATAAACCATCACTGTGTAGTCACCATCACGCAAGCACACCACCAACCCATTTCCTAATTTTATACAGAGTGCCACCAATTTCTTTAGTCCTAACTCATCAAACCAATAGTATTAAATGCTACCACCTCCGCAAACACCACCACAGTTACATCCAGTCCAGCCACCACAAGCACTATAATTAAGCCACCATTACAACCACAACAGTATTGCAACTGTACCACTGAACTCCGTTCATTGTCCATACCACCAAAACCCAACACACGACTGCTGACTTCCCCAACCCACCTCATAGTGCCCCACATACACACCCATTGGGCTACCTACCGGAGTTGTACTCGCCGAAGACATGGTGGCCGGTGACACAGATCGCATGGCAACTTGGACTAGTGGCCGCGACGTCCTTTGGCTACGGCATGGTTATCGCGAAGGTGTTGTGCCGTGATGCTCGATGGAGGCGCGGCTGGAGTTGTTCCCCGATGATGGAGCGTGGACGGCAATTGGACGCCGGAGATGGAAGCGACGCTGCCTGATTAGGGCATGCAGCCTGCTCACATCTTCTCTCCGTCTTCTCTCTTTCTCTTTTTTTTTTCACACCCTCTCTCATATTCCCTTTATGTATTATCAATTATTTTTATTTATTTTTTTGTGTTTCCCTTTTTGTTTTCTGCTCATTAATATGCATAATTATTTAATGCGAGACCATATAATGTTATAGCGGCACAATTTCGTCAGTTATAAAATGCAAATCGCTCACTTCCATGAATTTTTCTATTGTACAAACTTCATCATTTATGGCTTATCATATTATTAAAATATGTTGCTAGATGCAACAAATAATATTGCTCAAAATAATTAACGCTAAAGATCAAATTTATATCTGCTTGTAAGGTCTTCACTAACAGTCTAAATTCGTCTTACTTACCATAATCGTCGCTAAGTAATAATAACCTCGTAAACCTAGGTTCGGGGCATCACAGTGACACCCTCATTTGTCATTATAAGACATATGTTTTGTTATTAAAGTTTTTTAGCAATAAAAAGGGTGTGGAACGCCATATAGGGTGTGAAAATAAACGCTGCCAATTATATATGGTTTGAGAGTGCTCCTCCTTAAATTCAATTCAACCAAAATAGGTTGTCATATGTAACTTCTCCATTTATTTTAGCACAATAGCTCCAAAGTGACATCCAAAACATGTACTAACTCACTCTAGTGAATATGTGGAATTCCAAAACAACCTCCCAAGCTACTGCCTAATTACTTCAGCTATATTGTTATAATCAAAGAAACTTAATTAGTGAAAAAAGAAGGGGTTAGGCCTGGTCTGTTGTGGTAAAACTTTAAGCATCATGAAGTTAATTAAGAATAATCATATGATAGAGGTACCTAAAATACTTGATCAGCTATATATGTCAACTATGATCATAATCTATGCAAAATAACATGTTCTTTTGTAACCTAGTGATCCTTTCTTTTGTTGTCGCTTGAAGTGGCATAAAGAGGTCAGACCTACAGGCAAACATCGCTAATTAATCGTTGCTTATGATAATATAGACATCTACAATAAAGAATATAATGAGTTCCAGAAATCTGACGTAGCGTAATTATAGAACTTTTAAAATCTCATGTGGCATTATAGTTAATAGTACAATTTTAAGAAGAGGAAAAGCAGTCCCTTTAAGCTAGATGTTCTATTGAGCTCCACAAAATTTAGGAAGGAGATTTTATTCCCCAGTGTTTATGTCTTTAGAATGAAATCTAAGCAGGCCCCTACTCTGCATTTTCCTCTAAGCAGATGACAAACTTATACATCTGTCACAAGTTTAGCACATAGCTAGACAACTAAACTAATCTAAACAACTAAAAAAAGGCAGGTCTCACACCCAAGTCACAAATTCAAAGAAAATTAGAAAATCATAAATTCAAAGAAATTTGCTTCAAACCAAAATCTGGAATAGATTGCTTTGAGCAATCCATTTGGTAAAGCAATCTATTCATGCATGCACTTCCAATTCTCATGTACAAACGATAACATTAATTCATGCATGCAACTATATTTTTTGCTTAAAGGGAGGGGTTACGGGGTTACCCGGTATATAGACGGCAAGTGAGCGGTGGAGGAAGAAAGGATTGACGGCAATGGAAGTGGATAAGTAGCCATCATGGCAATGCCGCATTCACCTTCCTTGGCAACATCTTTTCCCATTCGTATGTCTCCATCATGGGCCCAGCTATTGCCTCATGAATTCTAAACTAACCACTTGCCCTCATCACTTGTGCCATATCCGATTACTGTAACACCATGGTCTAAGAATGTCCCACAGTCGTTCGAAAAGACACCGCTGTTGTAAAATTGAAAGTTCGCTCTGCTGGCATCAATGGCAACAGAAACTGGTTGATTAATGTACGATGGCGTGGGGCTGAAGTTACAGCTCCATAGCATGGGGCTGGAGCTGGAGATTGACGTATTGAAGGAGGCTTCCTTTGTTGGGTAGAAGTCTAGGCAGGCAGCTCAACAGACAGGTGTTTTGCTTTTTCTGGTTTCACAGAGTTTGGTTGCTAATGTGTGCATGAAAGAGTTTTGTTTGCGAAGGAGACTCTAGAAATGAAAGTTCAATCCTATGTGGCAAGCAATAATGAGTTCTAGAAATCTGACGTGGCGTAATTATAGAGTTTCTAAAATCCTATGTGTCGCAATTTTAAGTGAAGGTTTCAACTTATATATATATATATATATATATATATATATATATATATATATATTAGTCCTTGCAATTTCTCATGTTTACGGGTCAGGCTGCTCATCACATCTAAAAAATGGTGTACTATGAAGGATTAGGGTCTTCTGTTGCTATGTACCGGAGAGTCGTTGAATGAGGGTTGGGTTTTTGAATGTTGTTAATTTTATGATGTTCCCATAGTTGGTCTTTCGGTTAAGGCTAGTCTGTGCATAACTTGATCAGTCACTAAAGTTGAGGTCTTGTCGAGGTTGGGATAGCTGTTTTAGGCATTTTCATAACCAGATTTGGTTCCTTTTGAGGTGTTTTCACAACCCTATAACATACCATTATTTTTTAGCAACATACAAGAAGCATTAAGAAATAATTTGGAAAAGACATGTTGTTATCGACATATATATGCTGCCTATTTAATGCAAAAAATAAAATTACAGAATGGAGTCAAGGGGTAGACCGCATACTAATTGTATGCAAATAAGAATAGGTAATCATCATAAACTTGCCGACCAAATGAACTACCAAACCATTCTGGATTATTTTGGGATTAATTACAAAACTGTCCCCTGAGGTTTACACGTTTTTGCACTTTGCCCCACGTATTTATAACTTTTACGATATTGTCCCTCGAGGTTGACAAAACTGTTACAAATAGCTCTAAAATTGGACGTCCATTCAATTTTGAATGTTAAGTGATCATGTGCAGTGCACATGTCATTTTGGCATGGGCAAATTTGTAATTTCCCTACCCATCTTCCCCACTATGTTCATCTCTCTCTCTTTGTTCATCTCTCTATCTACAATCCAGCCTAAAACACAAAGTTGAACAGCAATTTCCAACTTCAAGACCTGCTCCAACCAGGGATGACATGTTCTGGACCCCATATTCTGCCAAGACCTCATCGTGTAGATCCAAGTATTCAAGATTCGGCGCATTTAGAACTACCTTGTGTTCCTGTTCTTCAATAGAGTCAACGGAGAGGCGCATTGCTAATCTTTTTAATGCAGGTGCAGAGATATCATAAACCAATCCATCTGGAAACACGACTATGATCAACAATCCATCTGAAAACATGGCTATGATCTATATCTTTGTGACATTAGTGATAGCTCTTGGTCTTATGATAATGCAGACGAAAAGTTTGAATTTCTGCAGAATTGCAATTCTCTAACATAGTGTTCATAAAATTGCAAAATAGATCTAGAGGCTCGGAATAGTTATTGGGATTAAGATATACCATCAAAGTCAAGGTTGGTTATATGAGATGGCGATGGGGCTTGAGGCTTCTGGACAACAATTCATCTGGGTTGTAAGGAAAGAGAAAAATGAAGAAAGTGACAAGTGGCTGCCTTTGCTTCATCTTTCGTGGATGGCCAAAGAAGGAGATTCTTTCTCTGAGGCAAATCAATGTCTTGCTTTGCTGCCGGTGGGCTAAGACATCGGATATAATACAGATGTCGACGACATCGCTTCGATCACCGGACCACGCGATTTCTTTAAGGAATTTGTCGTGGAGTCCAAGAAGCTCTGGTACCTCGCCGGCCCGGCAATCTTCACCAGCGTCTGTCAGTACTCGCTCGGCGCCGTCACCCAGACCTTCGCCGGTCAACACCCTGGCGCTGGCCGCCTTCTCCATCGAGAACTCCGTCATCGCCAGCTTCTTTTTCGATATCATGGTATAAAATCTTTAATCTCCCGTCACTTTTCATCCATTGGTTCCTGTTTCTAAAGGCATGTTTTTGGATTCATAGAGAGAGAGAGAGAGAGATGAACAAAGTGGGGAAGATGGGTAGGGGAAATTACAATTTTGCTCATGCCAAAATGGCATGTGCACCGCACATGAGGACTTAACGTCTAAAATTGAACGGATGTCTAATTTTGGAACTGTTTGCAATTGTTTTGTCAGCCTCGGGGACAGTATTGCAAAAGTTATAAATACGGAGAGCAAAGTGTAAAAACGTGTAAATCTCAGGGGATAGTTTTGTAATTAACCCTTGATTCTAAACTAACAAACATATTTTTTTTTACCGTCCTGCTTTAACAAGCTTGTTGGTAGATATTCTTATACAAGAATGTTCAATTACTGGAGTTTTCACTTCAATTGTATGACTCTTATACATTCTTTTTGCATACTAATTGTATGTAAGTAGGACATAGGTTACCAATACATTGCTATTAGGGTCATGGTTGATATCAAAGTTATAACGCTTTTCCATGCCGAGAGCTTGAAAGCTTTTGGCATAGCATGTACCCAAGAATCCAAAGACATGTCCACACAAAGACAACCTGTTCAAACCCAAGGATTAGATGGTTGAATAAGTGATGATATCAAGCACATAGAAAGCATTCATAATTTTGTGTTAGATGACTAGAGTATAAGCCTACCGAAAGACGCTTCTTAGGTTTAATTTCATAGCATTCTTGTTCACTGAATGTATCCTCAGCCAAAAATTTGTCCAACATAGCATCCTGATAGGTTATGGTGATGATAATAAAAGACGATGTTAGAGCGGATTTATTGAATTAGTGTTCTATCATGCTTCATTAATTTCTACTAAAGAGATAAAGATTGCGATAGCACTAACTGGGGCAGAAGCAAGATTACCCTAATGACCATCATTTGTGCATTTCAAGGGTACTAGAACCATGAAGTTCTTTGTCACTTGTATCGTTTTATAAATAGGACTGTTGGCATGGTTTGAACCTTATATGGTTTGAACCTATCTAAGGTAAGGGTGGAAGAATCTTTGGGAAACAATATGACATTTTAAATTGTACGGCAATTAGTTTCATAAACAAGTATCGCTCAGAACTGTTAAAAAGCTCATAAGTTGCATGTGATCTCTCTCTCTAATAAATCAAAATATGTGTCAGAATGTCCAAACCTTGGCTTCAAACCTAGCTTTGCACCATTTGGCAACACCATCATCATATTCAGGCAGCTCCTTCATCGCAAACCTCTTGATGTGCACTTTGACCTATAGCCATGTAAAAGAAATTGCATGGCTTATACACTAATAATGCATTTTCTTACAATAGCAGTAATCTCTAGATAATTAAAAGTAAGGTAAGCCCTAACCCACCACCCCTTTCCCGCCCTTCCTTTTAATAGTAGTACGACATAATTACTTGTAAAGAATAATCATGAAAAATAGTACTCCATATAGTTTCCGTGGAAAAAGTCCAAATACTTGTTATCTGATAGACAAGATAAGATACCATAGACATGTTGAGTTGACAATAAAGGAAAATATTGGTCCTACCCTAGGTATCAAGGTAATGTTCAAGCTATCACGCTATATACGAATAACGTGGTTCTAATGTACGACTTTGTATGCGCTAAATTAAAATCCTCAAGTTATATAACTTTACCACACAATGTTGCCACGTTATCAACGTCATTACTGATGGAAACTGGTTGCGTGGAACTGCAATTGTGACATCATACACAGCCGGAACAAAAGAGCGCGTATGCCTTACTACTGACACAAAACCCTGTAGAATTGCATAAGAAAGAGAATGTTACAAGCTAGGGATTAAGCTACAATGAATTCTCTTGAGATTGCGGGAGTGTGTATCCAAATATCTCCAACCACAAAAAATTAATTTTTTTTTATCAAATCGTCATATGACAAATGATTAAAATGTCCAACGGATTACACCCAACTATGAAGAAATAGTATTTTATTTTGGTTTAGCGTGCAGTCACGTATGAAATAATAAACGCTATAAATTTAAGAGCATTTTTTCCTCCGAATCTGTTGCCATAAAGGGATAACGTATAACTTTGAGTTGTCATTTATATCATTTACGAGAATGGCAAACCAACTAGGGGAATTTCAGAGCTTGTTACCTATACATGATCAACCTCAAGTCGTTACCTATATATGCTCAATATATATGCTATTTCTTTGCTTAACATGTGATTTCGAAGGTTAGAGACAAACAACAACGCACAACTGCCAATGCATGTAATACGATCATTTCAAATTTCAAATACTTACCTTGGTGCGGGGAACCAAGACATTCTTTGGAATTGGTAGCCCCATCGAATTTGCATATTTTCGAGCGGCTGAAAGCTTTTGCAAAGTGAAGCGAGTTCCCTCCACAAAAATTGTTAACCAAATTGTCCCAGGGAAATCCTTCAGCGCTGGAAGACTTTGCTGCGATGCAAAATAGAATTGCAACTCCATTAACCACTGTGCCCAACACACGACCTATTGTAAACAAAACACAAGCAAGGTAATGCACACCACGAGACCACCCAAACTCTCCAGTTATTGTCTACGTACCTTCAATGTCTGTTCGTCCTTAGACCAGTCTCTTTTCACATAAATACTTCCAGAAAACCATTCAAGCCAACCTGCGATCTACATTCAATTTCATTAAGCATAATGTGAGAATAGACCGTTGGGATATAGAAAGGCTATATTTCTGGAAGAGTCTTAAGTATGATAATATTGTTGGGTCCATTCTCTTACAACTTAAATTTTTAGAGCACATGATAACTTAACATGGTATCAGAGTTTTGATTTATCAATGTCTTTGGTTCGATTCTTCCCGGTGCTATTTATATGTACTTGCTTTGGTGGGGGTGTGCACCTTGATTTTTCTCTTCACTAAGAATTAAGAGCTTGTGCGTGATCGAGGAGGAGTATCAAACATAATAACATTATTGGCTCATTCTCTAATGGTCTACAAAAGAGACGATGACAACAAAAAGACTAATAACAACAACAAATGAAACGTTTTTAAAAATTTTGTCTTTATAGAATCGTGAGGAATACTTAGGCCAGATGGGTCATAGCCTTTTTCGGTTCTTAGGCTTGCCCGCTAGGTGTAATTATTCCTACTTTTAAAGAGGTGAAGGAGCACGCGCTCGCACGCGTGTCTGTGTGTGGGCCTGCGCGTGTGCAGATTGTGTTAAATTCATAGAACTTACAGGAATATATTTTGAGGAGTTCTTCCCGATCATCCTTGTACTCCCAACACAATTAAAGTACTAAAACAAGCAACATTGGATTCAGTCAATATGGCAACTGAAAAATGTAAGGGCATCAAGAAGAACACGACTGAAATAGTGCAGCCCCTGATCTCATACTATATTCCATTCCAACGGATTGATTCGTTCTCGGTAACAGTCTTTAGTGACAAAAGGAGTGTGACGATTCTCCCTTGTGTACTCTAGTTTTTCACCTCACAAAGCTAAAACAAATGAGCTACTCACCTGGGCAATGTACATCAGAATAAGAATATCGATAGTGCATTTGTGATTGGACATGAAAATTCCATGTTCTTTACCTGAGTAATTTTCAAATGAGAAAGTTATATGCTATATTATGTAAGGAAAATAAAAAGAAAAAGATGCCCTTAAAGAATTATTAAAGAGCCACATTACCCAGTGCTTTATAAGTTTCCAGGTCAGTGTAGAGCTGTATCTGGGACCAATAACACTAAAAACAGTTAGTGTTCTGCTTAATCCAGCTTGTCCCATATACGAATTAGTAGCATATAATCGTATATTGGTACTCCAGGTTATTTTCTAAAAAATGAAAAACCAAGTTTGAATAAATTGTTGTATGCATACTACAATCAATTGTGCTTATTTTTCGAAAACATTACAAAATTTGCACAACTTTGTTCTTAAAAACACCGATAATTACGATAGTGTTGAATATTATATGAAAACTTCTGTAATTAGATAGCAAAGAGGCAAGTTATCATGTACCCGAATTATAAGATACTCTGTGTTTTTATGCTCCACTGTTTAGCAAGAATTTAACTTTCCAAATAACAAGATAAGTGACAATAAAGGCAAGCTCTAAGCAATGTACAGCTGCAATGTTAATGTGGCATGACGGCCACAGAGCGGGTTAATTCAACTGGCCGCCCCCGAGTAATTCCATGGTAGCCTTCGGCAAAGTTTATTTTAGCTGTCTCGCACCACAAAGTTACATAATTATGACATCTAACACCCTTTGATCAAATTCTATTTAAAGCGACGGGGTGCAAACATTAAAAGGGTATATTACCTAAATTTCATAATTAGTATAACAAGATATTTTACTTTTCCTTTTTGGCCTTCTTCGTCCCTTATCTTTCTTTTTTTGTTTTCTCTCATCTCTTTTTACTAATCGGTACCACCACCTCGACCGTCTTAACAACAATTCAACCCATGCCGGCCACACTTATTGCCGCCATCTCATCCCTATCAACCATCACACCCGCCGCCGCCGCCACCACATACTCACTATAGACCACCAAAATTTCCCTGCCAATCTAGAATGCAATCCAAAATTGCAGTGGAGATGGTGGTGGCGCTGTGTGGAGAGAGAAACAGTGCCAGATTAGAAGAAAAAAAATTGAGGAAAAGAATGATTTGTCAAAAACGTCCCCCAAAGTCGAGCCAAATCACCTCTCTGGCAAGTCCTTTGCCCGGGAAATAATCGGGATGTGTTTGCCCGGTTCCGTACTTATACAAAGTTTGTGGTGCCAAATAGGCTAAATGAACTTTGGAATGCCGAAAACTATCGCGGATAAAGTTGGGGGCACCCAGTAGAAATAATCAGCCACAAAGTAGACATTACTTTGAGAATAGGACTAGTCTGATAGAAAACTTTATTCAGCACATGAATGCGTAAATTGTTTTACCAAATACCTTATAGTTGTATGCCCATGGTATCATGACCAAAACAAATAGCTCTTTAAGTACCCCACTAATCCTTCTGAACATGTTCTTTGATAATGGCTGAAGAAAGAGAAAGCAAGCTACCTGAAAGTGTTTTTTCACATATAAGCACAAAGTTGTGGCGAAAAGATCCAAAGAAAGAAAGAAAGAACCGATTTTGAATTAGACACATTAAAACACAATCAACATAAGAAATCTACTTATATTCAGTTCGTGGCTTAGTTTTGTGGTGATGTTCATTTTTCTGTTTGATCATCAGCACTACACTGGTAACCCCCGTTAGTTGCGTGACAATGTGAAGCTCGTGAATTGTAAACCATCTTAGTTTGTTGTGTCTTCCATCCTTGCAAAATGTATCACAAATCTTAGTTACACCAACAAAATCAAGGTCCTCTTTGATTTAAGACAAAATCTTAAGACAAAAACCAAGTGCCCTCTTTGATTTAAGCTTCTAGCTAGCTGCTGAAAATCCCGGATCAAAACAAAGATAATGGAATCTAAATATGGTTATATATCAATTCGACAAGAAAGGCTACAAACAAGAAAGGAAATAGGCCCTATGCAGTGGTACAAAATAAAGAGGCTGAAGGGAAACATTAAAAGAGAAAGGAACTTAGGGATTGTTTGATAAAATTAAATTTAAGTGCCAAAAACTTGATGTTGTTAGCAGAATTATGGTGGCGCAGGTGATGTGGTTTGTGGTGGCCATGGCATGGTTGTGGTACTGGTGCATTGTGCCATGGAAAAGTAATGGTGATGGAAGTGATGGCGTGCTGCGGAAATGGTGTTTGTGAAGATGGCTGTGGCGAATAATCCTTCTACTTAATTGTTTTTAATAGCTTTCAAAGTTAAGTGAAAAATAAACGCACGCTCACTCACTCAAGATTTGGTATGTTTTAAGCAAGTATTAATTCTTTAACTCATACATGCTTGAGCAATTACTTAATAAAAACTATTGAAACTTTTTGAGTTCTAGGTACTAAATTGCACTATCAAGTAGAATCTTAACTAGTTAGAACCCAGAGGATATAATCTTTCATTTTTATTGCTTAAACTTAAACACTAAAGGACTCCAAAAAAGTTAAAAAGAGGAAGGGAAGAGGCGACAATAGAACAGTACTAGAACCAAATGGGTTTAACATAATATTATTATTCTTATAGTAACAAAGGCGTAAGACGGGAAAAACGTAAAAGGGAGAGGCTAATTTATTTATACCTTAAAAGACAATAATAAAGCTTTCCGATCGTCACTAATGTACACATTTAACAACAAAAACGAAGTGGCTTCTAACGCAAAGATGTAAAGAAAGAGAACTTGACTTGCTAGAATCTGCAATACCTGGAGAAGGTTTATCATTAGACCTGCAAAAATGAACAAGGGGATCATGATAGCACCAAGCATAGCCTTAATTAACAACTCCATGCCTGGATATATGCAGAGAATTGCAGTACCCAGGATTGATACTCTGGATCAAGAAATGCTTGCTGTCTTTATATACTCCGTATAACTTTATTGAATATTTTTACAATTAAATTTGTGCAGTTAGCTCTATGGGTACAGCTTCATAAATTTTACGGCACTAGGTTAGGAGTTTGATCAGGCTTAGGCTTTAGGACCTACTATTAGGATAAAATGTTAGTAGTAATTTATTGCTAACCTAATATTAACCAATAAAGTCTTTGTTAGTATAGCACTTTGAACCTTTCGACCTCTTAATGTTTTTGTTGAAATTAAGACCTTGTGCTGCTAATATGTGACTTTTAGCTGCGGATTGATTGCTACAAGTACGCCGGTGTCGTGTCGACGGGAGGCTTTAGTGAAAGTGATTACGCGTATAACGCTTTCGATAGCAAAGGCTAAAATCTTTATGCGCGGGATTAAACCTAACTAAAACAGTACCCATCACATTTGGCGGCAACGTAAGAAATCAAATTAGGTTTATCAAAAGCTCTAGGGTTTTGGTAGAAAAAAGGGTCTACGTTCCTAAATGCTACAAAAAAAATTATAAAACTACGTAACCTAACACTTAAGAAAAGACGGTCTACTATGGGGCGTTTGACAGCCCTTTTTTTTGCTCTTTTTTTGCCCAATTTTTTCGTTTTCCAAAAGTCCATGGAACTTGGAGTGTTTGGTTGGGTTTCTCTTTTTTTTTTTAAGGCCAAGACTTTAAAAACTAGACCCATTTCTGAAAAGAGCTCCATGCTCTTTTCTAAACCTCTTTTCACGCAGGGCTCAAATTGCTCTTTAATGAGGTCGAGGCTTCGACCTCACTAGCAATAGATTGCTTAATTTTTTTGCTGGGTATAAAATCCACCTAATTTCGGACTTCATCTCTTTCATTAGCACTGTGCTCGATCGGCCGCAACTCTCATGGACTCCACGGCCCACCACGTCCATCACCTCCACCGGCCACCGCATCATCGCCTCGACCAGAGTTGTTACCGTTGGTCGTCGTTGTGGCTGCGACGCCATGACAGTAGCAACGCGGAGGCGACACCACTGGTTGTGGCCGTTTGGTGACGGTCGCAGCATCCGGTAAAACATATAGTCGGTGATTGGGTGTGGCCGGCGATGGCAAACCAAGACGGCTTGACGGTGGCGGTGGGCAGTGCCTCCAATGGAGGCACAAGGTGCTGGGTATGGAGTTGAGCGCAGCAACGATGAAGGCTGCAAACTGGGGTTCGAAGTCGGCGATTGTGGTGTAGCCGGAAATTGGGAAAAGGATGATCGGAGATGGCGCCGGCGTTGAAGGAGAATTAGGGCCGGCGCCTCTCTCTCCACTGTTCTCCTGATTTTTTATTTATCTCCCTTTTTATATATATTCAACCTTGTTTTATATATATATATATATATATATATATATATATATATATATTGCTAACATTTCTTATCTGTACTAATGGTCACTAAATTTTTTTTATTTTTTTCCTTCCACTAATAACATTGGTCATGTTAATCATCGTTAAGGAAAAATAAATTGTCACATCGTATGTTTTACATCGCAAAGGAAATAAACATATTACTATAATTACCTTTAATTATGTGAAAGTATATATTTTAAAAAAATAAACCCAAAGAGTTGTTCTGTCAAACGCTTGCTCTTTTCTGTTTTTTGAAAAAATAAATTCTGTCAAGCGTCCACCGGTTTTTTAAACTGGTGAAAAAAACCACAATTCTTTTTAATTTTCTTAAAAAAAAAACTGAAACCAAAAGTATTACCAAACAGAGCATATATCTGCCTAGGACGCTTCTAATAGAGAACAATTGGGCAAAAAGCTCTAGGGTTTCGATAGAAAAAAGGGTCTATGTTTCTCAATGCTACAAATTATTTTAATAATACTAGGTAACCTAACACTTAAGAAAAGACGGTCTACTATATCTGCCTAGGACGCTTCAAAGACGGTCCTACAGGTTGCCCTAGAGATGTCAAAGGGCCGGGCTTGGGCCGGCCCAGCCCAAGCCCATCGGGCCTGCTGTGGGGCCGGGCCAGTGGGGCTGCCAACCGGGCCGGGCCGGGCCGGGCCTGCCGAAGGCAAACCTAGGCCCAGTCCAGGCCCTGGCCCTAGGCCCAATATCTAGGGCCGGGCTTGGGCCGGGCCCGGGCCCTTTTTTTTTTTCTTGTTATTCAATTTTAAATTTCATCTCTAGGCAATATTCACAATTTAACGAACCTAATCTTTATCCTTTTATTTCATTATAAGTAATATACATATATATGTATGTATGTATATACATATTTATTTGTTAGCCATTATATTTTTTATTATATGTTAAACATTTTCATACTCTTCTTGGTGAGCTTTATTAATAAAATCTTAACACATAACAATGCTGTTGGGGGGGGGTAAAAGTGGAATTTTGGAAAAGGGGTGGAAGAAAGGGGGGGAAAAGGAAAAAATTCAAACAAGTGGTGGGGCCAGACCCGGGCCAGAATCGGGCCGACCGGGCCGGGACTTCCGGGCCGGGCCGGGCTTTTTCACAGAAACTGAAGGCCTGGTCCAGGCCCAGGCCCCAAGCCCGCTTGTGCTGGGCCGCTACTGTTCATGGATGGGACCGGGCCAGCCCGGGCCAGAACCGGGCCGGGCCGGGCCGGGCCAGCCCACGGGCCGCCCGGCCCGTTTGACAACTCTAGGTTGCCCTACTTCCTTCTGGCGTTTGTGGTGAAGTTCTCTGGCACTTGATGAAGAATGAAAAATTTTCAGTCAGTAAAACTTCTAACTTACTACATGGCCCACCCTTGCACTTTTCTCTTGAAAACGAGATAAAAGAATTTAAATATGTCAATTGGAACTTTTTAAATCAAATTAGAAGTAAGTAGGAGGTGTCAAGTGGAGGTGAAGAGGTGAAAAAATCAAGCCGACGAGTCTTTAAGTACAAGGTGGCAAGACACGGTTGTGCCAACTAGCAAGCACGACAAGGCTAAGTAAAACATGGCAATGCTGGAAGCACGAAGTGGCAAGACAGGATTGTGCCACCTAGCAAGCACGACAAGGCACGAAGCATGACAACTCGAAGCACGACGTGTCATAATACTGTGTTGACACGTCACAAGCACGAGGTGGCACAGTTCTTTTCAAAAAAGCTGAACAATTCACAGTCAGTTCGGTCAACAACCGATTACTCCCAGCTAGAGTTTTCACCATTTTCATTTTCAACTCTTCTAAAAATATTTTGGTCATTTCAAGTGATCATTAAAATTTCTAAACATCAAATACTCTTTTTTAATTTCTAGCACTTCGTTCATCTTCTTAGATAATTTACTCAATTCTAGGTGTTTAATATCTAAACATAAATTCAAAGATGTTATCATGCACAGCTCATCATAACCATTTTTACATAAAGTGATTCATCTAATCATACTTAAATATGTAACCAAAACATATAAAGTGTTGGGTTCTCACAATTGTTCAAAAGAAATGTAATTTTAACTGGCCTACGTTAAGTTGGCAGGGTACGATTAGGGACCCGAATTCCCGGCATCGGAAAACCTTATAAAAATTACCACTTCTAGAAAAAATTAAGTTTTTTTTTATGGCAGCTTGTGCATCAGCAGTTGCCGCGATCTGCGTTCTGAATTAGTAAGCGTAATTGCCCTACTTCGGATGTATGCCCTTTGTGTTCTTCCGAACCTGAAATACATAAACATCTATTCTTGGGTTGTCATTGTGTTCAAGCACTCTGGAAAGTTTGTTTGCTTAGAGCCACAATGCCTACTTGTTCTACGCTAATGCTGTCACAATCGATGATTTACTGGCTGACCTTGCCTATTCATAAGCAATTGGGGGAATCCGTTTTGTGGAATTTGGATTTCAGTAGTACTCTGGTATATTTGGGAAGCACAAAATGATTCAGCCTTTCGAAATCTGTCATTTGCATTGGATGGAATGCATGCTAAGATTCATGCTACGTTTAACTGTGTAAGAGGTACAAGAAATTTGAACAGTGGGTGAGGCGAATAGTGAAACCACGTTTGGATGATTCGGTTGTGCCTGTTGGTTTTAACCACTTTTTCCCTCCCCTCTATCCAATCCACTTCTCAGATGCTTGCCCATATTTTAATGTTTCCTCGCCTGTGATATGTGTTATAATTGCATTGAGAAATGGCTTGACATTTGGTTTAGGCTTGGTTCTTTTCAAATCTTCTTGGACTCCTTTTGGTGCTCACATTTAACTGATTGCTGCAACCGATCTATTCAATGCAACAACATCGTATGTGAGAACCTAACATTTCATATGTTTTGATTAAATATTTAATTATGATTAGATGTATCACTCTTTGTGAAAATGATTATGATAAATTATGCATGATAACATATTTGAATGTATGTTTAAACGTTAAATACTTTTGAATTGAGTAAATTGTCTAAGAAGGTGAACGAAGTGCTAGAAATGAAAAAAAGTATTTGATGTTTAGAAACTTCAAATAATCACTTCGAATGATCAAAAATATTTTTAGAAGATTTGGAAACAAAAAAATAGTAAAAACTCTAGTTAGGACTAATCGGCTGTTAACCGGACTGCCTACGAATTATTTGTACTTTTTGCACAAAATTGTGTCACCTCGTACTTGTGACATGTCAACATATTGTCGTGACACATTGTGCTTCGAGCCTTGCTGTGCTTGAGCCTCGTTGTGCTTTTAGCCTTGCATGCTTGCTAGGAGGTACAACCGTGTCTTGTCACCTTGTGCTTTGAGCCTTGTTGTGCTTGTTAGGTGGCACAACCGTGTATTGACATCTCGTGCTTAGAGCCTCATCGTGCTTGACTTCTTCACCTCTTCACCTTCACTTGACACATCCTACTTACTTCTAGTTTAAGTTAAAAGACCTAATTGACATGCTTAAATCCTCTTATCACGTTTTTGAGAGAAAATAGCAAAAAAATCAATCAAAAACCTTATAAAATCTAGAATTAATGCTTGTTTTTTAAGGAAAATATTAATTAATTGATTTGGAAACTTTGCGGAAGCTTCAAACATTGTTTTGAACGTGTTTTGATGAGGAGTCTTTTGAAGGTGTTTCAAATTTGAAAAATTAGTTCTTTCATCTCTTCTTCAAGGTAAGATAGTTAAAGGTTTTTAATGGGCTTTTAAGACATGAATATGGATATATGTTATGTTAGCGTAATTCTTTTACGTCAAACTTTTGATCGAATACTTATTAAAGACTTGTTAATAAGTGAATTTATTCATGTTTAACATATTGGAGATTATGAAAGACGTGAAATAGGTTATGATACATGTGAATTATGGAACTATGTTAAATTAGATATGGTTAGAATATGATTTTGAATATGTTTGTTAAGTTCTATAATTGAAACTCATTTGCTAAATATAAATGATTATATTACATGTTAAAGTTGTTATAAATGTGATTTTACATAATGAAAGTTACTAAATATTTAATAGCTAAGTTTTATGATGCAAGTAAATGAAGATTATAACAACTACATGTGTGAAATGATCGATTTGCTTGCACATGAGTATGTTACATCCTTTCATTATAAGAGATGGTTTATATATTGTTAATGATTATTATGTTACTCATTTCAAATGATTGGAGATTGATTTGATTGTGTTTGAGTAGCGGTGCATCATATGAGCAGAACAATTGTATCTCCGACTGCTATTTGAGGCAGTATCCGTGTTCATTTGTTTCGGTTACTTTGCCTTCGGCCGAGACAAATGTTGTGAACTTACATCCCGGGTGTGGTGGACATAAGGGTGCACTATTGATGAGGCTGAATTCGAAAATGGTAAACTCTTGTAATGCTTAACTAAGCGTAAACATTTGATATGTAATGTGCACACGTAGAACTACTTAACGTGATTGAATTGTAATAGTGTGCAATGCCAATATTCTTAAGTTGAAAGTTACGATTAAATGTTTTTGATTATCTTACTGATCTAGTGGGTTGACATGTTTTTCCCCGCAATATTTTAGATCAAGAAGCTGGTCCCTCGAAAGGCAAGTAGAGGGTGTGAGGCACGGTGAAAAGACGGGCAAGGGGACATTTGTACATTTGTGAATTAAGTTGTACTTGATCTAGAATGGTATGTCAACTTTATAAACTGGCTGAGAGCTTGGTTAGTGTGTTTTGTAAAAGTAAACTCTTTAATTTTGTATGATATGGTTTAATTACCAATTGAGTTATATTATTACAATGATGTAATTAGCAGTTGTGTCGTAATACTCCAGCCGGGTTAAGGTAACCCTAAGTTGGGGTGTTACATCATGTTTGCATTTAGTTCTTGAGTAGCTGTATTCTCTTGGTTACTTTCATGTTATTTTTCTGCTCCCTCACTCTGGTTTCCTAATACAGATGACTCGTTAGGTTTCGAAGGATGTATATAATGGATTCATACATATGTTGTACATATTGTCCGAGAGAAGGATAGTATTTTGACTCTACCATCTACACTAGCTCATATTATGGGTCACTCGGGTGCAAGTCTATAGCAAGAATATTCTACTCTGTTACAGGATGCTGTTGTGGTCACCTGATCCTTGCTGGTGTTAGTTCGGGTTTCTCTCTGTGGTATTTTGATAGTAAAACTACTTTGTTATAAGTATAGTTGTTCATATGTTGTACAGTTGTATCTTTCTTATAATCTAGGTTTCCTCCAATTTGCTTTTAGTGATGTAGTTTGTTTACTAACTGTTCAACGAGGTATATATTTTTATCTTCAACCCCAAAAAAAGCTAACTTGAGGGTACAAGTATAATTTTTCGAGTAGCATTTTCTTCCAATTTATAGATTTATCTTATATACAGAGCATTTAATAGTTGAATGGTATATGCTTGATATGTGAAATGGATGTTAGCAAGGCCTATTATTTACTATATTGTGCTACCTTGGTGTTCGAGACATTTAAATATCTTCATCTGCAATAAATGAAACATTTTTGTTATTAGCAAGATATCTGGCCCTTTAGCTATGCCATGGCCCTATACATACGCTATTGGCGCCGGAAGAATATAAATCCTTGTGTGCCCTATAGGTGGAACACTTTGGTATTAACAAGACGTCAACTTGTTCATAAGTTGCTATCGATTGACCAAAGCTGAACGGATACCTGAAAAAGCTTTCCCACGAGTCTTAAAAAGAGAAACTATGGGGCCTTGATCTTAACTGGTTGCAGTGTCATGGTTTTCGAGATTTCTGCATCAATTTACTTTGTCGAGGTTTATCTGTGAAAGGGTAATTGGCATACTTATTCCATTTTTATAAAATGTTCAAGCAGCAAAATATGTCGACTTGCATCTGTATCCTTATTTGTTAGTTGCTTATGATTTGAATGGCTGTGATGGTTTACTCATGAGTTTATTTTGAAATCATGAACAAGCAGGCATAAACTACATTTTTAGCTTTGTTTGACTGTGCCAAATCAAAAAAAAAGAGGTGAAAAAGTTAAGGATGAATGACTGTGAAAGAAGCCACACATATGATTGACAACGACGAGGATAATAGAAGACAATAGTATGACAATATCAACATTGAGAGAATTCAAATTACCTTCAAACCTTCCACAACACACAATGGAAGTTACAACTAATATCCATATCTATTTTTATATTTATAGATACATATAAAAGCACGGATGAAGTTAAACGATTAATATTTTTTCCCTTTAAAATGTCCTTTTTAATTGTAGTCTTCATGGGGTGTCGGATTATGTTATAAAAAAAAATAAGAGTGTTTTTGACTTCTCATAGGATATCAACCCTCTTTTGTTAGTCTACTCTTACTAAAATATACATTCAATTCTCATTAGAGTTAATGGTTTTTTTGACACTAAAAAAAGAAAGAAACAAAAATATGAAAACCCTATAAAATCACCTTTGAACTCTTGCATGCTCTCTAATTACTAAAAATCCCTATCAAAATCTACAAACATTCGCATTAAAGCTAAACTATCATAGAGGTATTGCATCTTCCACACAAATTTGATAAAAAAAAAAAGAAAGAAACAACTTCTAGAAAATAGAGTTTTGGTAACCTTTTAGATGAGATGCAATATTTTACCTTAAACTGGATTACATATTTTGTAAAAAATCCAATATTTTTAGTTTATATTACTGTGCATGTATCTAGATTTCAATACAGATATATTAGTATATTGAAACTATCGTAAAAATGCAATTTAATTCTACATTATATATATATATATATAGGGATAGTGTTTTTTGCTAATAAATTAATAGTCAAAATTAGACCAGGATTCTTTGAATGAAAGCGTAAGAAATGGAATTTAATTTAACCTCCCTTTCTGTTTGAATTTGAATCAATGAATACTTTATAATTCAGTAATTACCATTCGTTCTCTTAATTGAATTGCAATTAAATTATCCCAAGTTTGTCTATGAAGAGCGGATCTAATGTATTAGTGTTAATGCCAAATAAATGATCAACATTAATATAACTAGAAGTATCTCCTGTTGGTCAAATACCTAGCGACAAACTCCTATGTTTCTTTCATTACGGTATTTCTGAACAAGTTCCTGGATAACAAGCCTGAAGGTTTCCCGCAGGAGATCCGACCCACCTTTTTCTGATCAAAATCCCATCAATCGAATCTGTAACCCCCGAATCCGAATATATTTTTAACGGGTTAAATTAAAAAAAATTAGTGACGAATTTTTTTATAGCATCAATGCATTTATTAGAAACTTTTAGCGACGATTAACGTATCAGGATTATGTAATACCCGTTAAAGTTTTCAATTTCATTAGTCTATCGTAAAAAGTTA
Source organism: Escallonia herrerae (assembly GCA_033070095.1). NCBI lineage: Eukaryota > Viridiplantae > Streptophyta > Magnoliopsida > Escalloniales > Escalloniaceae > Escallonia > Escallonia herrerae. The sequence goes on along the minus strand of JAVXUP010002204.1, from coordinate 73,441 downwards.
TTTTTGGGCATTTTCGTAATAAAAGAAAGTTTTAGCTAAAATTTGTAAATCGCCAAAAATTTGGGGATTTTAGGTAGAATACCATTATTGGGTCTTGGATGAATTTGGACACAATTTCTCCCATTCATTACCCATTCGGCAACCCCCCATCCCACAAATTTCTCTTCTTCCCTTGCGTCATTTCAGTTACAAAGAGAAGAAAGAGTGTAGAGAGAGAGTAGAGAGAAAGTGGAAGAAAGGAAGAAAAGAGAGAGATTTGATCAAAGAAAGAGTAGGGGGATCGAAGATCATTGTTTAGAGGACAATTTTATAAGGTCTTTCACCCTAGTGTTGTCAAACGGGCCGGGCGGCCCGCGGGCTGGCCCGACCCGGCCCGGTTCTGGCCCGGGCTGGCCCGGCCCCGACGGTGAACAGTAACGGCCCCAGCACAGCGGGCCTGGGGCCTGGGCCTGGACCAGGCCGTCCATTGCTGTGAAAAAGCCCGGCCCGGCCCGGCCCGAAAACGGGTTTGGCCCGGCCCGGGTCTGGCCCGGGTCTGGCCCGGTCTGCGGCCCGGTCTTCGGCCCGGATCTGGCCCGGGGCTGGCCCGGTCTGCGGCCCGGATCTGGCCCGGGGCTGGCCCGGTATGCGGCCCGGGTTTGGCCCGGTTTTGGCCCCACTTGTTTGAATTTTTTTGTTTTTCCCCCCCTTTCTTCCACCCCTTTTCCAAAATTCCACTTTTACCCCCCCAACAGCAATATAACGGCTAGTTTGGGGGGTATTTTAGTCTAACCTCTATTTTTCAACTCCTTTACACTCTTACCCTCCCCAACAACTATAAACGGATAGTTTGTAGGGGTATTTTGGTCTTTTGTGAAGTTTCTAAAATCTATAAATTCACACCATTTCTCTCTAATTTTTCACACCAATCTTCTTACTCTCTCTTACCTAAACATTCTATATTTCTACAAGCTTTGCTACTATTTTCCTCTCCAATTACTACTCTTGCTAATTACTACTAGTATTTACTAATTAGTACTCTTGTTTATTAATTACTAGTCTTGCTAAATTCTTTTTAATTACTACTCTTGCTAATTACTACTAGTATTTACTAATTAGTACTCTCGTTTATTAATTACTAGTCTTGCTAAATTCTTTTTAATTACTAACTCTCTAATATTTGTTACTCGTTCATTCTTTTAATTGTTATTTCTTATTACTACTCTTATACTTGTGTATTTAGTTACTCTTACAAAGTTTAGCTCGAAATATGGCTGGATTATTGAAGAAAATGAGGCGTGCATCGTCATCACGAAAAACATCATCATCATCGCAAGCACCACCACCAGCACAAGCGCCAGCGCCACGGCCATCACAAACACCAATCCAAGCACCAACACAACCATTCGTTCCTGGACGAATGAGTACAGGCTGTATGATAGATACCCAAGCCAATTGGGAGTTCAATCAAAACATTCCAGATTTTGAATACACGCCTGATGAAGACCCCCCGCATTATAGTCAAGGACGCAGCTCGGTTGGCGAAGCTACTACTCCGTGGCATAATCTCAACCCTATGCCTGGTCATGATGAAGAAGGGCCGAGCAATGCCTCCGGTAATGAGCCAGAAGTCCAAAAGGGGAAAAAAAGAAAGCCGAGTGTTGGAATCATTTCGATGTAGTTATGGTGGACGGCATCCGAAAAGCTCGATGTAAGTACTGCGCTAAATTATTTTCGTCTGGTAGTGGTAATGGACATCTTAACAGGCATTACCCTCTGTGTGCACCTCGACAAGGCCACGTCGAACCTACCCAAACGCAGTTATCTTTTGACGGTAAGTTATTTGTTTATAATCAGCGAGAGCAAAGAGACGGTCTCGCTGAATTTGTTATTCATGATGAACAAGCCTTTTCTTTTGCCGATAATCCTAAGCACTCTAGATATATGAACACATACGTTCAACCTTTGTACAAAAAGGTTCATAGAAACACAACTAGATCCGATGCACTCCGACAGTACAATGCTGCTAAAGCACGCCTTATCGATTATTTCGATAAATTTGAAGGTAAAGTTAGTCTTACTTCTGATATTTGGCAATCTCCTTTACTTTTGTTAGTTATTCTTGTGTGACCGCTCATTGGATTGATGCAGATTGGGTTATGCACAAGAGAATCATCGCTTTCGAGCACTTCCCTTATCCGCATGATGGAATGAACATTGCTATTCTTATATTAAAAGCATGCACCACATTTAAAATTAAGGATAAGATTATGAGTGTTAGTTTTGATAATGCTTCTAATAATAAAGTTGCTGTTGCAGCTTTAAAGGAGACGCTTCAACCTGTACTTAATGGTGAATTATTTCATGTTCGCTGTGTTTGTCACATTATTAATTTAATTGTTCAAGATGGTTTAGCTGCTGCAGGAGATATTCTTCTCAAAATGAGGGGTATGACAGCGTATGTTAATAGCTCGAGTCCGAGAACACAACAATTTAAAACGTTGTGTGTTCAATATAATATGCCTCGCAGGAGAGCAGTTACAGATGTGGTCCACAGGTGGAACTCTACATACCACATGCTTTTACACATTCTGGCATACCGAGAAGTCTATACGCATTTTCTACTAACCCAGTTCCCAGCCGGCTTGCCAACTCAAGAGGAATGGCAGATGGCCACATACCTAGCTGAATTTTTGGAGGTATTCTACACGTCTACCAATTTATTGTCTGGTACGTACTATCCCACCTCTCCTCTCGCTGTAATAGAAATTCTCAAGATGGCTACAATGTTAACAAAATGGAGATATATAGGACCCTTTAAGGAAATAGTAAAAGTGATGGATCAAAAATTTAATAAATATTGGAGTAACTGCCTGTTATTTTTACTGTGGCTACTTGTTTAGATCCTAGGTTAAAGTTGCATGGCGTGAACGCCTCGATACAAGAGATATCGAAATTAATGTGCTACACAGCAGAGGAGACAACCGCATTCACAGCAAAAGTGAGCAAGAGGTTTGAGGACTTGTTCAACGTCTATCGTAATTCTGCTGACGTGCGCGGGCGAGCTACATCATCATCCACTGTTGAGAGGTATTATGCGCCATACCTTCAGGGCTTTGAACATCTAGTAGCAAGACAACTACCAGGTGAAGGTACTTCTAATTCGGCAGGTTCGTATACTTTTTCCTCTTTTAATGAGATTGGTGTATATGCAAATACTGATCATTATTCTGATTTATCAAGGCAAGAACAGGTTAATTTTAATTTGTTAAATTTTTGGAAACAAAATCAAAACATGTATAAAACTTTATCCCAAATTGCACGGGATGTACTGCCAGTGCAAGCCTCCACGGTTGCTTCAGAGTCGGCATTTTCAGCTAGCGGGAGGGTTTTGGATGACAGGAGGAGTCGTCTTAACCCCGAGTCGCTCGAGCTATGTGTATGTTGGAAGGATTATCTTGATGCGAAATACCGCGAGCAAGATAAACCGATTGATGATAGGAAGAGCAGTGACTCGGATATTGAAGTACTTCTGGATGATTAGGTAATTTGTTTTTATTTTCCTCTTTTGATCCTTTTGGTTGACGTTGCAGATTTCTTGATCTTTGATTGCTGATATTTTGGATAGACATTCATTATTATTTTGATTGTTAGAATTTTAAGAATAAATTTTTTCACAAAATATACTTTTTTTTCATATATATAAAATAAATTTTTACAAGCAAGATATATATTTTTTCGTATATATAAAAAAATAGGTAACTTCGCCTGTTTGTTTACAAGCAGCCGGTCCCAAGCCCGGATAAAAGGAGGAGGGCCTATGAATACATTTATTATTTTTCTATATAAATTGTTATGTGTTAAGATTTTATTAATAAAGCTCATCAAGAAGAGTATGAAAATGTTTAACATATAATAAAAAATATAATGGCTAACAAATAAATATGTATATACATACATACATATATATGTATATTACTTATAATGAAATAAAAGGATAAAGATTAGGTTCGTTAAATTGTGAATATTGCCTAGAGATGAAATTTAAAATTGAATAACAAGAAGAAAAAAAAAAAAAAAAAAGGGCCCGGGCCCGGCCCAAGCCCGGCCCTAGCTATTGGGCCTAGGGCCTGGGCCTGGACTGGGCCTAGGTTTGCCTTCGGCAGGCCCGGCCCGGCCCGGCCCGGTTGGCAGCCCCCATTGGCCCGGCCCCGGCCCGGCCCCACAGCAGGCCCGACGGGCTTGGGCTGGGCCGGCCCAAGCCCGGCCCTTTGACATCTCTATTTCACCCTAAAACCATTTTTTTTCATTATATGTAAGTATATATAAATAGATATATACACGTTTTTCTTTACATAAACGTGTATATAAATAGATAGAATACCATTCTGAAAATTCTGAAAAATTTTCAGAATTTTTCGATATCGTTTGAATTTGTTATATTTTGCGCAAGTTTGAAACTTCTAAAATCACTTTGAACTATTCAATTCTGAAAATTTTTGTGTATTGGTTATATGATTCTAAGAAGTTACAGTTCAAATTTCAGAATTTTTGGAGGTGATATGATAAGATTTGCATATCGCATTAGTTTGGGCAAAATGAATTGTTTAATAATAACTTTAATAATTTCTTTGACCTGATTTAAGTTTCTGTATTTTTCTTACATATTATAATTTATAAGGCTATTATAAAAATTATGGGATTTTATTTTGACCTAGAAATATTAATGGCTATTTTTGGGTTTTTCTAGTATGTAAGGAAATTATTTTTAAACAAAAAATATTTGAAAATTCAGATATTTAGTATTTTGGTCTTATATACTGTTTTCAACTATAAAAGCAATTTATGAGATTTTTATTGAGAATTTTGAGGTGTGGTGAAGTCTTGGGGTTGTGTTAGGATTCTTAACTAGTTTTGGCTGTCTGTGCGAACCGTTTCCGATTGAGTTATTCTGAAAATAGGAATGAGCACCGTGCAGGTAGTTAGTATTGATCTTATTGTAACTTAGTTGAGACGGCGTTATGATATTTGTGTTGCCCCAACTTAGGTTACTCAGAGGACTTTTGATTTTTGGTTGATCGAGTGATTAGCTTGCTTCGGACTAAATGCTCCGTATTCATTTCTCATTGTGCATCATTTAATCATTGAATTATCGATTATTGCATTATGCATATTGACATGAAATTTTGCATTGATGTGTTTTGGCAGGAGTCGGTGTATATTGGAGGATATTGGTGTGGGCTAGTACCTCGACGGACTAGCCGGTGTGTATTGGTGTGGGCTAGTACCTCGACGGACTAGCCGTTGTATTGGTGTGGGCTAGTACCTCGACGGACTAGCCGTTGTATTGGTGTGGGCTAGTACCTTGACGGACTAGTCGGTGTATCCGTGATTGTTTGCATTGCATCTAAACATTCTATTGATATCTGATCGTTCTAAAATTTTGGAAATCATCATCGAATTGTATTCGCGAACAAAACCATCATCAAATTGTATCTGTAAATTATTTAGTAATTTCTTCGTTTGAACGACCTTACTGAGCTCTCAAAAGCTCAATCCCCTTTGACTTCCTTTTCTATAGGTAGTAACCAGTGTTAGACTACTTGAAACTAGACTAGAGACAAGCGGGCGAGTGAATTTAAGTTTAGTATTAGTCATTAGAACCCCTGCGTGTGTTAATATTATCATTTAAAATTTTTGGACCTAGTTTTGATGTTCTATTTGTGACAGCTTATTAGGAGTATGATTTAATTTATAGATAAGTTGCTCTGTCAAACTTGTATTATCTGGTTGAGTTGAGGTATTATTATTTTGGTGAATTGATCGAGCGAGTGTATAACGTTCCAAAAATTCCAGGATGTTACAGAATCACTTTTTTGAGAAACCTAAATTGGGGCTATCTGCCAAAAACTACGGTAAAGCAGTTTATGAATGTAAGAATCCCCTCAAATCCATGGGCCAACCCCATCATCTCCACCCCGTAGGAAATACGAGATCACCCCAAGGACGCCTTCAGTAAATCCCACCCCCCTTAGTAAGCACATGGATAATTTTTCATTCCTCTTTTTCCCCATGAATTATCCAGTAATAGGTTTTTCACAATGAGATCTACCTATACAGCAAAGGTATTTAATTCGGTCGTTAAGAAAATGGATAACTTTATATTCATCTTTTTCTCCATGAATTATCCAGTAATAGTTCTTTCACAATGATATATATATATATATATAAGGCTAGCCTCACCCAAGTTGCGTGAGGCTAGCGATCAAAACTACGTAGTTTTGGCTCAAACAAACATAATTAATTTTTTTCCTATTTTTCTCTCTCCTCCCTTCTCCTTATGTTTCTCTCTTCCCTTCTCTCTGTCAGAGGCTGGCCCCAGCAAGCCACCGTCACCATCACTCCTACCATGCCTGCCTCTGTCACCAACTAGCTTCCATCCCTGGCTACCCTCATTTTCCACCGTCGACACTACACACAGCCACCACAGCAGGGCGACGGTCTAGCCACCACCATGCCACCACCAAATCAAGTCTGTAGCCGCACCAACACCACAGCATGACCATTGTCATGCCGCCACCACATCATCACGGCTATAATCCCACTACCACCAAATCACGGCCACAACCCCGCATTGATCGAGCAATCCACCATCACAATTAATTGCCCCCACCTACCACGACCGTGAACCAACTACCTACCACAATCGATCGCCATAATCAGCAGCACTCAGCCCACCACTATCAATTTTGAAATCATTGGAGCACTTGATTGCTCCATCAAACTGGAACTTAAAGGAAAATTTTAATTGATCAAATTTCAAAGAAACACACCTACAAACACACATAAATCTGGTAACTATATATGTTATTGGGGGTTGGGGGTGGGGGACGCATTGTGTGTGTCTCTGCAACGATGATGGTGGCGGGTCTCTGTGATCCCGGTGGTCATTAGTTGTGAAGGGGGGTTCATGCGGTGAAGAAGCACCTTAAATTGGGGAAGAAAGATGGCAGGCCAATAATGTAATGGTGGTAGGCTAATACTATAGTGGTGGTTGGTTGGGGTTCAGTGGGTCACCGTTGTGGTGGGCGTGGGTCGAAATTTGAGAGGTCACAGTTGTGATATAAGGGATCATTGTTCCAAGGGTCATGGTGGTTCTTTGTGATTGCATAACAGTGATGGCGGGAGAAGCGGTTCAAAGTGGTGGTGGTCCTACTAGTGGTGGCAGCGAGAGTGCTGGCTAATGGGGGTGGGCTGGTTGGCGGGGGAGAGGGAAAAAAAGTTAGGAGAAGACACAGAAAAAAAAAAGAGAAAATTTAAGGAAATTTAACCAAAACTACGTGCTAGCCTCACGCAAGTTGCGTGAGGCTAGCCTTATATTCGCTTTTCCCTAGGGAAAAGCGAATATGTTGCTAGCCTTAGGCAACTTGCCTAAGGCTAGCAACCAAAACTACGTCGTTTTGGTCAGCTCTTTATACCTATTTTTTCTCTTTCTCTCTCCCTCGTCATTCTCTCTCTATTTCTTTCAACAGATCAGCCAACACCAGACAATCCTTATTCGCCTGACACTGTCGCCGACAAGCCTCCACACCGGGGACCCACCAACCCCACCATCACAACCCAGTAACCACACTCCTAAGCCTCTCTCCTCGTTCAAGATCAGCCACTGCTGCCTCGCCAAATCGCCGACCGCCCTCTCCGACTATCCTTCTTCACCGGGTATTACACCACCCATCATTTCTGCCTTACCCAATCGCAGGCCTTCCTCGCTAGCCATCCGTCTTCGTTAGAGATAACACCACCTATCGCCGCCGCCATAGCACCCACCACCCTTATCATTACAAACCACTGGTGCCACCGTACACAGCCAAGCTGTTGGCCATCTCTTCTATGGCCACATCACAAATTCACTGACTGCCCCTCGCCCAATCGCCGGCCTCTTTCGCCGGTGACACACCACCCACGACTGCCACAAGCCACCACCGTACCATCAATCTTGACCACCACTGCCTTCACCAAACCACCATCACTATTAATTACCACCGTAATCACAAGATCTTGTCGCCGACACCACTTGTATAGAAACATTTGGATGGCACCACCACCATTAAAATCCAATTGACAACTAGCAACCTCTACCATCGTAGAAATTAATCACAACATCACTATTGTTGATTTCATATAATTTTTCTACTTGCAGTTTCAAAGACCCAAATTACAGTATGAACCAATAAATTACAACAATGCAATACATTAAAGAGGTTCTCCAATGCAAACTTCTTTTTCATTTTCAAGTCAAAAATTGAAGCGGGAGGAATCGCAATCTGAAATATTGAAATCACTAATTGGGATGATCGTAAAAACAAAGAGAGGAGCCACCATCACATAACCTCTGTATTAAATGGAGTTTGCCAAGTCTTGATCTCAGTGAGAGATGAGGAAAAGAGGACAGGAGGAAAATTGTTTGTTTTGGGAAAAATCAAGGGGCCTCGACAAAACGACGTAGTATTGGTCGCTAGCCTTTGGCAAGCTGCCTAAGGCTAGCAACATATTCGCTTTCCCCATATGTGTGTGTGTGTGTGCATATATATATATATATATATATATATATATATATATATATATATATATATATATATATATATATATATTGTGTCTATATATATAGGAAACTGATACGTTAACCGCGCGGGCAACTTGGGTTAAGTTGCCCAAACCCAAGTTGCCCGCGTGATCTGGCCGTCCACACGCGATATGTGGACGGTCTAGATCTTTTTTTTACATTTTTAAAGTCCATTTGCTACATCCGCTACATAATGTAGCGGGTGATATTTTGACAAATATACCCACCCCTAATTAAGGGCCTTATATTATATAGGTACAGTTACCGTCTGCTACATAATGTAGCGGACGTTATTTAGACAACATTTAAAGAAAGATGTAAAGGCACACTCTACGCCAAAAACTTTATCAGCGTTCTGTGTTTTCTGTTTGCTCAATTGTTTGTTTTGTTATGATTTGCGATTTTGCCATCCACACCAAATCCAAACCTAAATCTAATCTATATAAGATCTTGCCGTCCCGAAATCCACCCACAGTCATAGCTGCCGCCATCGCCACTTTTAACATCGCCTTGCTTCGCTCCCAACTTCGTCACCTACCGCTGCGTCTAGTTCTGCTAAGCAACCTTGTAAAATCTGAGTTTATAAGTTGCTAAAAATGACACAATACGCTCGAGGGAGAAGAAAAATAAAAACAAGAAAGAAGAAAGCAACAACCAAATCTGCTCCCTCAAAAGTTTCAGCTTCAACTCGAACACTTTTGCAAGTGTTCTAGCTCCAGATATGTCAAAAGCTAATAGATTGTTGACCAAAGACTCCATGTAGCTCTAACACTAGAAGATGGGTAAGAGGGCAATACTGGCACACAATCACCCGTTAGTAACCCCTTCTAAGGTGAGTCAGATGCATCAACACAAGAAGATGGGTAAGGTCGCGAGGAGCCTAATTCACACAATGAGCGATGCGCGGCTAGGACCTACCGACATGATTAATGTTCTTGCTGAACAGGCTGGGGGAATTCAAAATTTAAACTTTAACACGACAGACGTTCGTAACGCGGTCCGAACCCATAGACGAGCCGCGTATGACCTCAATGATGCTCAATCCACAATGAGCCTATTGAAACGGATGCAGATGGAGGACCCGCAGTTTACCTTCGACTATAAACTTGACGACGAGCATCGAGTTAGCACAATTTTTTGGGTCGACGGTCGTTCGAGGCTAGCTTATAAGCATTTTGGGGATGTCGTGACTTTCGACACCACATACCGTACCAACAAGTACTCGATGCCGTTCGCTCCTTTCACGGGCGTCAATCATCATTATCACTCCATCCTGTTCGGGTTCGCCTTGTTAAGGGACGAGAGCGAGAGTTCTTTTGAATGGTTGTTTAGGGTGTGGCTGGAAGCAATGAACTTCAAAGCACCCAGAGTTATCATCACCGATCAAGATTTGGCAATGAAGAAGGCTATTGCTACCGTCTTCCCAGATACTCGACACAACTTGTGCACTTGGCACATAAGCAACAAATACCCGGAACGTCTGCATCACGTGTACGCAAAGTATCCAGACTTTAAACAGGATTTTGACAAATGCGTCCTCAAGTCATTAACGATTGAGGAATTCGAGGAGAGGTGGGAAAAGCTTGTTCGGGATTACTCATTGCAAGACAACGAGTGGCTCCAGCACTTGTACGGGCTCAAAGAGCAATGGATTGGCGTTTACACGAGGAGTCATTTTTCTGCGGGCATGAAAACGACGGGCAGGAGTGAATCTATGAATGCCACGTTCGATAGTTATGTGGGTACAGCTACCAATTTGAAGAGTTTCGTCACATCTGCACAAAAAGCGGTTGCGTCGTTGTTCGTGAAAGAAAGGGCTGCAGACTTTGCAACCACGTACAAGCAAAGGAGAAGGTTGCTTGAGACCCCGCTGGAGCTGAACGGTGCCAAAGTCTATACGAAGGAGATCTTCCTGCTATACCAAGTAGAGCTGCAAAAATCGGGCCGATACAGTATAAACAAGGTGGCAGAAAAGTCGTCGCGTGAGTACAAGGTTTATTCGCTCGTGAATGACCTCGTCCCTGAGAAGCTGCGCAGAATTTATACGGTGACCCACGACACATTGACGGACTCGGTGACATGTGTTTGTAAGAAGTTTGAGTTCCATGGCATCCTGTGTAGACACATTCTGCGGTTTTTCACACAGAAGAATATCAGGACAATCCCCGATAAATACGTCCTGCCACGGTGGACGAAAGGTGCAAACAGGTTGCACGGTACCATTTCCTTTCCGGAGCACCCGTATACTGACTTTGAAGAATCAGAGACGTTGCGGTATAATCATCTGGTGACGATGTTCACCCGTTTGTCCGTAAAGGGTGCTGCTACAATGGTCGGATATAAACATCTCCTCGAGGTAGCTCAGCAGCAAGAGCCCATCGTCGACCAATTGGAAGCAGCTTCAGTCAGCAATGCGGTTGACACCGAGCCTACGACGGGATCAGAAGATGACGAGCCGGGGGAGGGAGACGACAATGATATCCGGCCTTTGGATCCAATTATATCGCAAACGAAAGGCCGCAAGAGATCTACGCGGATGAAAAGCTCTATTGAGACGGCAACTCAACCAAAAAAGCTGAGAAGGTGTGCATTGTGCAACAAAATGACCGACCACGACAAGCGGAACCATTACAAGGCACTGGGGATAAGTCCAGTGCCTTTGCAAGACGGGGAAGAAGATGATGCCGAAGATGAGGACGAACAAGCTGCAGTGGAACTTTAGTGTACTGAATATTTATTGTAATAATCTTTTATGAGCCATCAAACCTGTCGGACATTTTGTAATAATTTTTTAGTAATGATTTTTTTGTAATAACCTTTACTCTCATTTTTTTTATGTGATTTTTTACACTGTCCGCTACACTGCGCAGCACAACATTAGAAACCTAAGGTACTTAGAATATTTTTGGTGTTTAGACCGTCCGCTACACTATGTAGCGGACGGCAGAGCAGACTCCTCGACACTTGGAATACCTAACTATCCAACACTTAATTTTTTTTGGTTCTATTTTCTATGTCCGCTATACTATGTAGCGGACGGCCCCACAGAATACCTAGCTATACAACACTTAGTTTTTTTTTTTTTTCTTGGATGTCTTTTCTGTGTTCGCTATACTATGTAGCGGACGGCCCCACAGAATACCTAGCTATCCAACACTTAGTTTTTTTTTCTTGGATGTCTTTTCTGTGTCCGCTATACTATGTAGCGGACGGCCCCGCAAAATACCTAGCTATACAACACTTAGTTTTTTTTTCTTGGAGCTCTTTTCAGTGTCCGCTATACTATGTAGCGGACGGCCCCGCAGAATGCCTAACTATCCAACACTTAGTTTTTTTTTGGTTCTATTTTCTATGTCCGCTATACTATGTAGCGGACGGCCCCGCAGAATGGAGCTCTTTTCTGTGTCCGCTATACTATGTAGCGGATGGCCCCGCAGAATGCCTAACTATCCAACACTTAGTTTTTTTTGGTTCTCTTTTCTGTGTCCGCTATACTATGTAGCGGACGGCCCCACAGAATACCTAGCTATCCAACACTTAGTTTTTTTTCTTAGTTTTTTTTTTTGGTTATGTTTTCTATGTCCGCTATACTATGTAGCGGACGGCCCCGCAGAATACCTAGCTATCAACACTTAGTTTTTTTCTTGGTGCTCTTTTCTGTGTCCGCTATACTATGTAGCGGACGGCCCCGCATAATGCCTAACTATCCAACACTTAGTTTTTTTTTTGTTCTCTTTTCTGTGTCCGCTATACTATGTAGCGGACGGCCCCACAGAATAATTAGCTATCCAACACTTAGTTTTTTTCTTAGTTTTTTTTTTTGGTTCTGTTTTCTATGTCCGCTATACTATGTAGCGGACGGCCCCGCAGAATACCTAGCTATCCAACACTTAGTTTTTTTTCTTGGAGCTCTTTTCTGTGTCCGCTATACTATGTAGCGGACGGCCCCGCAGAATGCCTAACTATCCAACACTTAGTTTTTTTTTTGGTTCTCTTTTCTGTGTCCGCTATACTATGTAGCGGACGGCCCCGCAGAATACCTAGCTATCCAACACTTAGTTTTTTTTCTTAGTTTTTTTTTTGGTTCTGTTTTCTATGTCCGCTATCCAACACTTAGTTATTTTTTGAACACTGGCCCTGCAGATAGACAGATATCCAACACTTGGTTTCCCACCGTTAAAATCACAGATCAGTCAAAATGCTATCTCTGACCACAAATAAAAAACTCAACTGAATTCAACACAACCATATCGGTCAATAAAATCAATCGCATTCAATATATGTTTTTTAAAAAAGTGTTGAATATAACGTTACAATGTCAATTGGGGGCCATCATCTCCCGCGGGAATGATGTTCCTTACACGGATTTACAATAAACCTAATAGCTCTAGGCCGGCCATTCATAATTTGCCAAGCAATCCTATACCTAAAGCCTTGTATGCATTCTCGGCTCCAGACAGTCTTCTTGAGGCTCTCAGACCGACAAATGTAATCCATGTACATGCAGAGGAAGACGCCGCAGTCCGAGGAATTATGTTGCTTGGGCCTACTCCTCTTCAATCGGAAAATGAGGTCCGGCCTACGCGATACCTTCTCCCGACGCCTACCATTGACCAAGGCAGCAAATAGATTCTGCGAGAAACATAATAAGCATTAAACATTAAACATAGCAAACATAATAAGATTAATCAGTTTTATAATATGCAAGTTACAATAAGAAGGAAACATGATCTTACCATGGCATCCAACTGGCCTATGCCTCGGTACATGTCAATCACAGGCATCACGTCGGTATCATCGTAGAGACTGTCGACGACTGATACCGTGCTCTCTAATGGTTCGTAGCAAACCAAGTACCAGTGGGCATTCCCTAAAAAAGGGATTAGAAACACGTCGGCAACACTTGCGCTCACTGGACTATCCCTAGCAAGATATGCTTGTAGGTTAGCGGGCGGTTTCCACTGGGCCAGGGTTCTCCCTCCCCTTCCTTGCATTGCCCCAGTCGTGCCACTCTTGTACTAGGAGCTGATGAAAAAAAGCATCCAAGATAAACACGCGCGGACCGATGTTTGGATGCTCCCGACACCTTTGCCTCAGAATTTGCACGTAGTGCGAGATGACACCGCTGTCTAACCAAACTCCCGGCGCCAGCGAGGCGATCTCTGTCCACGAGGCATTGTAATCCAAGCCCTCGGGGTGATCCACGTCATACGACGCTCCGTCTTGGGGGGGCCCGCTAAAATAACGGGCTCGGATTAGCTCGCATTTATGCGGCTTTAGGGGCTTGGCTGGATGCCTTTCGGATATTGCCCTCGGAGGTCGACCGGGGGATATTGCCCTCCTTCAGGGGGGTCAACCGGTAAATCTTGCCCTCCGCCGGGGGGCAAGAGCAAGGGATATTGACCTCCAATTCTTGGTTCGGCCGGTTGATATTGCTCTTCGGCCATTTCTTCAGCCGACTAATTTTGCCCTCCGGGGGCGCCAACTGGTCCCGCCCACGGGACAATGGGCAGTGCCTCGGAGAAACCGTAGTTTCTGAAAGGCCAGTCTTGCGTGACTTGAGAGAGGGGTTGGGGTTCCGGGAACAAATTGAAGGAGGGGCCGCTGTAATCGCCCCACGACGCTTGAGCCTGTCCCATCCCCGCTACAGAGGGACCAACAACTCCCTGACTCACCCCTGAAGCCTGTCCGGAGGGATCATAGTATCCCTGGCTGATGCCCGTATAACCCATTCCCGGGCTGACGCCCGTATAACCCATTCCCGGGCTGACTTCCGAAGACTGTCCCGATGCTTGGCGCAAAAAATTCCCGCAGCCTAAAGCCAATGTAGCAGCCTGTTGGCAAAGATCCTCGCCCATTGCGCTCACCAGATCCTTCCGCTCACTCAACTTCTGGAAGAATGCAAGCGAGGCATTAACCTACATCCAAAGAGATAAAAAAATAAGTAACTTCAATCAGACATTTATATTCATCAAATTGAAGACAAGTCAGACTTGTTGGGCAACTTACGAGATTGTATGCCATACGCTCATCGATCTGACCCCTAGGCGCATACCTCTCCCCACGTTCAAAGTTTACTGGGGCTACTCTCCTCCGCGTGATGCGGTAGTACCACTCATCGTACTGATCGATGCTGATAACGGGGTCAGGCTCCGAGACGATGGCCGCCAGTGTGTCCTGCCAAGAACTCCAAAGCTCTATTTCGGCCGCGCACAATTCGTACGCATTGGCGGTGCCAAACAGTCCGACATCCGGTGGGTTCCTGTTAACCCTCATATCCGGGGCATCGACTGGCAAACCCTGCTCCAACTCAAAATGGCGCATTGCTCGGTCTGGCAGCTGCCACTCTGCGACCTCGAAATGGATCAGGGGTGTGCGCTGCAACCCGGAGAGCGTGAAGACGAACGACTCTCCCACCCGTCGCGCCAAACGTATGTACGGTGCCCAACGCATTTGGCCCGGAGATAGACGGTCGAACTCCCCTCGATAGTACGTAATGTTGTGATGGGGATCGACTCTCCTCTTGTAGTGGCTAGCCCTCCGGCTGTACTCCCAAGCACACAACCGAGGCCAGACTTTATCGGTTCCATCCCTACGCGTTGGTGCACCGGGAGCAAGGTGTTCATAAGACCACACCTGAGAACATCAAAAAATTATATTTATATCGTCGATTCAACAAAAATAAAACAAAATAACGAAGACAGGATTTATATGATATACCTGCAATAGCGAGAGACATGCACATATGGCTTTGGAGTCAGGCCTCGTTGCCTTGTGCAATGCTCGGTACAGATACGAAAGAACCGCTGCACCCCAGGCATAATCCCCAACCTCCGACAGGTTACCCAACAACGGTAAATATTTCACGCTGACCGTGTTCTTCGACGTCGTTGGGAATAAAATTGCTCCCATCACCCACAAGAGGAAGGCCTTTGTGTACACCACAAGCTCACGGCCCGTATAGTTTTCCGGCAAAACCCCGTAGGTATCTACCAACCACTTCAACTTTATACCACCAGTGCTAAATTGATCCTGGGGTATCGAAGTGAAGAAGTCCCGCGCCGTTCTCTTATTCGTTGCGTCTGACGGAGGAGCAATTACCGGCCGCCCCGTCACCGGCAACCCTAAGATGAACCCTACATCTTCTAGGGTAATTGTCATCTCTCCGAGCGGGAAGTGAAACGTATTCGTTTCACTTCTCCACCTCTCAACAAGGGCACCTATCAAGGCCCGGTCAAGCTGTTGAAAGATCTGCCCATGCGTGAAAATCCCAAACCCAATTCCACGCAGTATCTTTTTCTGGGACTTGTTCAATTCCCATCTTGTGAACTCGCGAGATACTTCTACGGTGGTGAGAAGTTCTCTTTCCTACGAATTAATAAATACAATTTAAGCAAAACGAACGGTAAAACAACGTTCGTAAGAATAAGAAAGTTGATAAATAATGTATCTTACTCCACCATCCCATATGAGCGTACTGATATGGTTGGCTTGGTCGTATAACACGGATGGATCTTCTGGTCCAGGGTTAAATTCCATTTTTTGCAACTGAAACTATGGAAAAACCTTCTCAGTTTGGATTTTACGTTTTGGATTTTGATAATCGCTCGCAAAAATACGACGCTAGCACATGCATAATACATACAATGATAACATATATGAGCAGCTCCATAATAGATATATAGACATATATGAAATCGGATTTTACAAACGCTAGCACATGAACAAATACATACATATATAAATCCTCATCATCACTAGCACATGCTCAATGCATAATCAAAACCACGCATAAAACGCAATATTCATCACAACTATAGACTGCAAACATGTAAAGGATTGATTTTGTGAACTTACGTGATCTATTAGGGTATTAAAGCTGCTCTTATGAAGAAATTGCGCAGATTGCCAACGCCGCTGGGAATATTTGTGAGTAGGAAGAATGGAGAAGAGTGTCGAAGTTAGGGTTTTTTTGAATATATATTTGTTGTCCGCTATACAATATAGCGAACAACATTAAAGTCCTGATGGGACACCGCTACAGATGGCCGCTGTACAATGTAGCGGACTGGCGCGCGCTGACACCTGTCAGGTCCTATCCCGTCGCTCCACCTTCTGCGGGACTATCCACTATATAGTATCGCGGATATAGATAGTTAGTAATCTGCGGGGCCGTCCGCTACATAGTATAGCTGACATAGAAAACAGAATCAAAAGCGGGGCCGTCCGCTACATAGTACAGCGGATGTAAAAAAAACTAAGGGTCGGATAGGCCGTCCGCTACATAGTATAGTGGACACAGAAAAGAGTACCAAAAAATAAAGCGGACACAGAAAAGAGTACCAAAAAATAAAAACTAAGTGTTGGACCAGAAAATGGTTGGCACGGACCAGACATTTAGTTCCGACCTTCCCGAACCCCAGCCGAAGCGGAGGCCTTATGTCCGCAATATTGTAGAGCTAGACTTTGGTGTCCGCTATATAGTAGAGCTATACAATGTAGCGTAATGCAGTTTTAATAAATTGGAATAAATTGGCGCCCGAAGACTTGTTTTAGCGACATAGTAGGTTAATGTTGTTTTAATAAATTGGCGCTCAAAGACTTGTTTTAGCGACGGAATCAACAATCTCAATATCGATAAACAATAAATAATGTAAGATTCACAAAAACCGCACAATTAAGCGAGAAAAAATTTGGAAACATAATGAACAAGAACATAAAATTTTTTATTAATAATAAATTAGGGTTCACATTTGGGCATCGAAATTTTTTCACAAGCGCTCCGATCAAAGATTATAATTGAAAATCCCACCACCCAAGGTGTTCAAACACTACAAAGTCCCCGAGTTCGAGGCCATGCTGGCGCACGAAGACGTTCCAACCCTCTGCGAATTGTTTTTTTTGGGGTCGGCCGGGCTTCAGCCTGATTTCAACCTGCCATGCCCCCTTGCGGCTATATAATCTTGCACTCTCATGAATTGTTGTAAATTGATTGGTAAAGGCTTCCGGTATGTCCTACCAAACACAATACAAAAAATAGGTTAGTTTTGGTTAAGAAAAACAAAAGATCAAACTTTTAACACACGAAAATACATAGAAAGAGGGATGGCCTACAAGTTCATTCTCAAATCCCGGCATCCTGACTTTGAAAAAGTGTTTGCCTGCCAGGTGCAAGTTGCCAATAAAATCGTAGGTGGTCTCCGATCCAGAAACCATCGAGGTCGGCGTTGAGGGGAGGACGGTGGTGTCGCCGGAGATGTGGGCCGGAGATGTGGGTCGTTCTAGATGGGGTAGCGGCTTGGGTTAGATGTGAGAGAGAGAGAGAGAATATAGCGGACTGATAAAAGCCGATTGCCCGATCTGATTAATAATATCTATAATAGGAGAGAGTTATATGTAAAGGACGAAGCGACCGACGGGACAGGTCCTGACATGTGTCAGCCTAGAAGTCGTCCGCCACACTGTGTAGCCGGCGCCTTTTTCCTGACACATGTCAGGAACTGAATGTCGTCCGCGAGACAGTCTCGCGGACATGGGAGGAGGGCAAAAAGGTAAAAAAGACTGTCCGCGAGACAGTCTCGCGGACGACTGACAGATTTCCAAAAAGGCACGATCTGGGCCGTCCATCTTTCAGAATGGACTGCCAGATCGCGCTAGCAAAATACCCCATTTTGTTAGCGCTATCAACGGATCAGCTCATATATATATATATATATATATATATATATATATATATATATATATATATAGTCATAGCTACATTAAAAACTGGAGTTTGTAGGATTTTTAAAGTGTAATCATGACTTTCAAGAATAACTAGTCATACCATTATGCTCCTGATTATAATTTAAGATCATGGCAAACAAATAATTAAAGTTCATATTATAATTATTAGAGTACCCTTGTGAGCATGATGACATACTCTTCATAAGTTTATTTATTTATTTATGTTTTGCTATAGTCTGGAATATCAAATATTACCATGTTAATATGTTCTTATATGGTTATTAAATTTCAGTTTTGGAGTGATAGGGTTAGGTGAAACCAAATTGATAAAGATTTCAATTTATGTGAGCCCTAATTATTGAAAATTTTCTTTTCTTTTCTTTCTTTTTTTTCCCTTGAGTTCTCTCAAATTTTGATACGCAAGGAGTTGAATGGTTACACATTTTTTTCCAATACCCTTTCAAATCTAAGAGGTTTCTACAATTTTAGGGTGTTTATGAGTTTTAAAAATGTGAGGCTAAATTACAACTTTTTTCGATAAGTTTAAATATTTGTCGCCAAAGAGCTTAAAAGATCATCAATGCATCTTTTAATGACAAAATAGTGTGACTTCAATTGAAAGGGTGTGGATCTAGCCCTACCATATAACAAGATCCCAAGAGGTTAAATGGCTGAACAATTTTTTCCTTAAAAATATGCTTTTTGAATTTATAAGCTTCACAAATATTAAGACTTTTTTACTTTTAAAAAGGGTGAGGCTAAACTACAATATTTTTGACTAAATTTAAGCATTTTGTCGCTAAGAGGTTAAAAGTCTACTAATACATTTTTAGTGACTAAAGAGTATGAATTTAACACAAAAAGGTCTGAAACTAATTCTACTGTATAGAAATGATCCTAATGGGTTAAATGATTAAATATTCTTTTTCTTAAAAAAAACACCCTTTTTAGATTTATAAGGTTTACAAACATTAAATGTGTCTTTGACTTTCAAAAGAGTGAGGCTAAATTACAGCTCTTTTTGCTAAATTTTAGCATTTTATCGCTATTAACAAAATAGTGTGAATTTAATAAAAAAAAGGGAGCAGATCTAACCCCGTTGTGTAACACCCTAAAATCTGAGGTTGGTTTTAGGGTAAAAATCCCAACTAATTATTTTTTAGAAATTTAGCAAAAAAATTGGTGAGCAATATTTTTGTCAACTTTAGTGACATTTGTTTTAAATGAACTGTTAGAGATTAGTGGAGCTGAGTGTTATAGTTTATGACCCTTAGCGACAAAGTTTATTTAAGAAATTATAAGTTACAATTTAACGTTAACAGTTATAAGTGATATTGATTGAAGTGTTTAGTGACGATTAGCGTGACCGAATTTTATGGACAATCTTTTAGCTACAATTAGTGAAGCGGAACAACCCATAAAATTTTTTCGGTACATTAATTTATGATAAATAAGTACTTTGGGCCTTTTTGTAATATTAAAAAGTTTTGGGTAAACTTTAAAAATTACCTAAAGTCTAGGGGGGTTTTGATAATTTTTCATTTTTGGGCTTATATATATATATATATAACACTATAGAGAAGACATCATTCTTTTTTTTTCCATCTCTTCTGAAATATGGTTGAGAGAGAGATACAAGGAGAGAGAAAAGATGAAGTCCAGAGAGAGTAGAGAGAGAAAGTGGAAGAAAGGGAGAGAAGAAACAGATTGGATTGAAGGTAGAGTTAGGAAGATTGAAGATTATGTTTCGGAGGAGGATTTCATAAGGTAATCACCCCTAAAACCGTTTCATACTACTATATACATGTGCATATATACACGTTTTCTTTGCATAATCCCACAAATTTGATTATCGATCTTATATTGCTGTTATAAAATATATTAGGGTGTTATAGGAAGGAATTAGAGCAAGAAAAATGAAAAACAAATAAAGCAAAAATAGAAAAATTAAAAAATTAGAATTGTTGTTCTCGGGTTACTATTAATGCTGAAGAAGACGATGAACAGTAACCCGTGTACCGTGCGTGGGGACGCGTGGAGCAGTCTCCGGCCATTTTTCTTGCCAAATTTTTTTACAATCGCAAAGGTATTTAATGTTTAGAATTTCTAAGAAATTTTCAGAATTTTTGAAATCGTTTGGTATTTTTTATATTTTATGAAAATTTTAACGTTCTAAAATCCATTTGAACAATTTAAAAGACTTACTTAATTCTTGTTTATATGATTCTAGATGTTTCAGTTTAAATTTCAGAATTTTTAGAGGTGATTTGATATAATTTTCATATTGCATTTGTTTGGGCAAATTGATTTTAAAAAAAATAGTTTTAATAATTTTTTTACTTGATTTTAGTTTCTGTATTTTTCTTACATGTTCTAAGGCTATTACAAAAATTATGGAATTTTCTTTTGGCCTATAAATATTAATATCTATTTTTGGGCTATTTTGTTATTTAAGAAAATTATTTTTAATTCAAAAAATCTATATTTTAAGTTTTTATACTGTTTTAAGTTTTAAAAGTACTTTATAAGAATTTATTATGAATTGGGAGTATCATAATGCCTGAGGGAGTGTGTAGGTTCCTAGTTAGGTTTAGAGGTACGTGGAGACCCGTTTTGATTTGAGTTATTTTGAGTGTCAGAGCAAGCAAAATTTAAGAAATTAGCATTAGGTTCATAGTATTTTGAGATGAGAGTTTATTCTGATAAACAATTTGCCGGATCTACGTTCATTCAAAGGATTTTGAATTGAGGTTGTTTAACGGCACAGAGCTTAGATTGAGGTAAGAGATTTCTATCTGAAATCACTACAAGAAAATAGGTTTTTAGTGACGGAATTTGCTCCGTCACTAAAATTTCGTCACCAAAACTAACCAATGTTAAGAAAACAGGTTTTAGTGACGGAATTTGGCTCCGTCACTAAAATTCCGTCACCTAAAAGGCTTTTAGTGACGGAATTTGTTCCGTCACTAAAATTCGGTCACCTAAAACTAATAATTTTAATAATTTTTTGTTTTTTTTGAGTTTTGGAGAAAACCCTAAATGTATAATTTAGGGCTTTTTTTCTTTTCATTTCTCTCCATCTCTTTGAGCTCCCGCCTCCTCCCTTTCTCCCCAAATTCTCACCGCCGCCCCCTCCCTTTCTCCCAATTCCATCACCGCTGGCCAAGGGCAGAGCCACGACAGTTGACAGCCAGGAAGCCCGAAGCCACGACGAGACGGCGAGCGGCGAGCCAGGCGAACGGCGAGCGACGAGCAGCTGGGTCTGAGCGATTCGCGAGTCGCGACAGCTCGTTGGGATCTAGATCAGTAGATCTACGGCCGACGGACGGCCACCTCTACTGCATCTTGTTTGTTCTGAAGAAGAAGACCTCCGTGGCTCTGTCCTCAGGTCACTCCACTCCACCGGACCACTGGCGCTAACGACTCTGAGCTCCCAATCTTCTTTGGTCTTCACAACCGGTGGGCGAATCGGCGACAAAGGTATGTTCCGAATTCCGATTACTTTATTTTTTCTACTGTTCGCCACTGATCTTGCCAATTACCGTGATGCATCTCTACAACTCTGCAACTCATTACTGTAATCAACTAATCATTGCGGTCTAAACCTTCAACACCTACAAATCTGAAATAGAAATTCAATAATTTAAGGTTTGAATCTGTTAGAGCTGAAAGACCAAAATAAAGTGGATATTGACTATTGATTATCTGAGTTCCGAATTGATTGAAGATTGATGATTATTAAGATTATTGATTATTGATTGTGATTATTGATTATTGATTATCTGAGTTCCGAATTGTGATTATAGATTGAGATTATTGAGATTGTTGACGGAGGATGGGACCCAATTAGATTTAACGTGTGATTATTGAGATTGTTGACGGAGGATGTGACCAATTGGATTGAATGTGCGATTTAGTTGAATGATAGTTGAATGGTCGGTTGAATGTGCGATTTAGTTGAATGGTCGGTTGAATGTGCGATTTAGTTAAGTGGTCGGTTGAATGTGCGATTTTGTTATTGATTATCTGAGTTCTGAATTATAATTTGGTAATTAGTATCAGAGCTATATTGTGTTATTCATTGTAGGGATTGAACTAGCAGAGATATTGGAATTTTTTATATAGGTCTATGGGTATTGTGAGCATTACTATGTTGTGGATATTATTACGAGTTATCATGTTGGTTGTAGGTTATTTCTATACAAGTAATCATGTCAGTTGATAGAAGCTGGATGTCAAGAAGAATTGACAGGGGTTTACTAAGTGAGGATTTTAGACAGGGAGTGATAGAATTCCTCAACTTTGCCTATAGCCACCTTGATTTTGTGGACAACGGTATGATTAGATGTCCGTATGCGAGCTGCAATCTATTGGAGTGGAAAGAGGCTGTTTATGTTAGATTGGATCTTTACCAAAAAGGCTTTATGAATGGCTATACCTTATGGTTTCAACACGGAGAAGAAACCCCTGTGCAACAGACCTATACCTACACTATGCAAAATGAGGGAGAGGATGAAGGCAATACGTATCGGGACATGCTAATTGATGTTGGTGAAGCTGAATTTAACCATGATGATCATCAGTCGACTGAGCCTAATGATATGGCTAAAAAATTCTATGATCTGCTCAGAGAAGTAGATGAGCCAATATGGTTTGGCTCGAAGAAGCATAGTAGGTTATCGGCGGTAACTAGGTTATTACACTTGAAGTCTGAGAGTGGGATGAGTGAAAAAGCATTTAACCTTATGGTGACTTTTATGAAGGAATTGTTGCCACAGAATGAAAAACTACCGAGCTCGTACTATGATGCAAAGAAAATGCTTATGACACTTAGTTTGGGGTATGAGAAGATACATGCGTGCAACAATGATTGTGCAATATTTTGGAACGAGTACAAGGATTTAACAAATTGTCCGGTTTGTAATCACCCAAGGTACAAACCAAACAGGGGGAAAAAGAAGAGCATACCTTGGAAGATATTACGATACTTTCCGGTTACACCAAGACTTCAAAGGCTATATTATTCGCGGAAGACAGCCGAGCATATGAGGTATGTTGTCACTCGTCCCAAACAAAATAGTGTCATGCGTCATCCGGCTGATGCAGAGGCATGGAAGCATTTTGATCGTATGCACCCTACTTTTGCTGAAGATGCTCGGAATGTGAGACTTGGATTGGCAACTGATGGATTCAATCCATTTGGGCACTCAAGCACACCTTACTCTACTTGGCCAGTATTTCTTGTTCCATATAACCTTCCCCCTCACTTGTGCATGAAGCAGCCTTACATGTTTATGTCACTTCTCATTCCAGGGCCAAAAAGTCCAGGAAGGGACATAGAAGTGTATTTGAGGCCGCTGATTGATGAGCTTAAGATGTTATGGGATCAGGGTGTTCCAACCTTTGATGCATCTCTCAAGGAAAACTTCCAACTGAGAGCTGCCGTGATGTGGACCATTAACGACTTTCCAACTTTAGGGATCATGGCAGGTTGGAGCACGCATGGTAAGTTGGCTTGTCCTTATTGCATGGACTTAAACGAGGGGTTCACCTTAAAGTACGGGGGCAAGCCTTGTTTTTTCGGATGCCATCGAAAAATGTTACCCGAGGATCATCCTTTTCGAAAGCAAAAGGACAAGTTTGACAAAACAGTTGAGCGTCGTGTTATGACGGTAGACCGTTTACCTGGGGATGAGGTGTTGGGATATGTCAATGCACTTGAGAATGTACCACCATTTGGGAAAGGTTTTGCAGATCAGAAAATTTCAGGATTTGGGAGAACACACAATTGGAAGAAAAAAAGTATCTTTTGGGAGTTAATCTATTGGCCAACACTTCTTGTTCGACACAATTTGGATGTAATGCACGTCGAGAAGAATGTATTTGACAATATCTTTAACACAATTATGAATGTCAAGGGAAAATCAAAGGACCACATAAAGGCAAGGAAAGATCTGCAGAGAATGGGCATACGGACCGAATTGCATCCCGTAGTGATCAATGGGAAGATTGTATTGCCAAAAGCATCTTACACATTAGATAAGGTCCAGATAGAACAAGTATGTCAGTGGGTCAAAAAATTGAAGCTACCAGATGGTTATGCAGCAAATATATCTCGTTGCTGCAATTTGTTTGATTGTAAGTTTTACGGGATGAAAAGCCATGATTGTCATGTCTTTATGGAAAGACTTCTTCCTCTTGCAATCCGTGAATTTTTGCCTAACCCAGTATGTGAAGCTTTGACCGAACTCTCCCATTTCTTTCGCGATTTGTGTTCAAAAGTCATCAAGGTAAGAGATATGGAGATCCTTGAAAAAAGTATTATAGAAACAATATGCAAGCTTGAGAAGATCTTTCCACCATCATTCTTTGATTCAATGGAACACTTACCTGTTCACTTGGCGTATGAAGCTAAAGTGGGCGGACCGGTGCAGTATCGATGGATGTACCCATTTGAGAGGTACTTTTTTGTATTATTTGTTTTTGTATTGTATATTACCCTCTCAATTGAGTTTAATTCAGAAAAAATGTATAAAACTAGGTGTATGCTTGGATTGAAGAAAAAAGTTCGTAATAAGGCTTGCGTAGAGGGTTCAATTGCAGAGGCCTACATTGTCGAGGAACTTGTCAATTTTTCCTCACTTTATTTTGAATCGGACATTGAGACAAGGTTGAATCGATTGAGCCGAAATGAGGATGGGGAACAACTAGAAGATTTAGAAGGTCAATTATCAATCTTCACCCAGTCGGGTCGTCATTTTGGATCTAACTCTACTCGTTGGTTAAGTAATGAGGAGCATGATGCCGTATCATTATATGCCCGTCTTAATTGCCCGGAAGCACAAGAACTCATTGAGTAAGTAATTTTTCCTTTATGTGTATTAAGCTTATGTATATGAGAGAGTCATAACTTATGTAATTTGTAGTGAGTTCGATAAGGAAGCAGAAATTTTCAATCCGGCAATCTCTGATAAAGAACTTGAAGAAAAACGTAACAAGGAGTTTATTAGATGGTTCTAATTACGGGTAAGTATTGAACTTAAATTTGTTGGATGAATGATAACTTATCGCACTTAATATATGAACAATTCTTATTTAAACTGTGTTGTAGGTTCAGCAGAATAACGAACCTGTTGATGCTCGTTTGAAAGACCTTGCTTGGGGTCCTAATAAACTCGTGTTATGTTACAAAGGTTTTATTGTAAATGGCTTCAGGTTTAACACAAAGGAACATGACCAAGGTAAACAAACGCAAAATAGTGGTGTTTTGGTGAAGGGGGACTGTTATAATGATGCTGCTTGTGATTTCTATGGACAACTTGACGAAATCATCGAGTTAGAGTATTCTGGTGGGGGAAATCGACTGGTTATGTTCAAATGTACATGGTTTGACATTACGTCAAGAACTAATTTTCATGTTAGTAGACATGGGATTGTCGACGTAAACATGAAATCAAGGCTGGCTTCAAATGACCCATTCGTCTTTGCTTTTCAAGCTTCGCAAGTGTTTTATGCAGACGCTGTTTCAAAAAGGAATATGAAATGGTCATCAGTTATTAGGACTAAGAAAGTTGAAGTTTCAGATGTACCGGATACATACCAGGAGGATGAAGCTTCTGCTCCGTTACATGCTGGAGTAGATGAGATCGTTGACGACGTGCCTCTTCACGCAGTAGGTCAAGTTGGGGAGGAAGTAGGAGATGACGAGATCAGTACAATGTATAATAATGACCATGGGACAAGTAGTGATGACGGAGAAGACGAAGAGGAACATGAAAATGAAGAAGATGAAGACGAAGAAGATGAAGAGTTTGATTAAACACATTGTATTCATGATGATTGTCATGTATTTTGTGTGCACATTAGCTTGCTTTCATGTGATTCAAAGTACGGTGTTTAATTTTGTATGTTAGCAACACGTTTATCGACTTGATATTTCATAGGTTTATATGCTTATATTAATTAACTACAGTCGAACTTTTCTTTGATGAATTGTTATGTTTTAGTCATTATGCAGCGTTCCACTAGCTCTCGGGGTCGAGCATGATCTCGAGCTGTATCGACACCTATTGTTGGACCCGACCCGAGCGTCGAGCAGCCCCTTGACCCAGCTAGCCTTGGCGTGACGCAACCTGGGGAATCATCAGTTGTATCTGCAAATGCAAGTGGTATAACTATAACTTAATTACATTTTTTCCTTTGCCCTTTGTTTGTTTATCAATGTTGCATTACTTTTCTATACGTTTAACAGCTCCTCGCCATGGCCGAGGTCCGACACGTGGTGTGTTAGGTCGACCAGATCAACCAAAGGAAACAATAGATATTGTTGATGGAAAGTACATGCCTACTCTATAGTATTTGATATTGTTTTCTTATGATTGATTATCGAATTCTATTGTTTTTTGGCTCCCTTACTGATATTTATGTATGTAATCATATAGCATTGAAAATGACAAAGCAAGGACCGCAATAAGTGGTATTGTGAAATCATGCATTGAAGGACCTTGGTCAGTGTGGTCTGATTGGAAGGATGAAGAAATTTTGAAGGAGCAGATTTGGAGTAGGTTCCTTGTAAGTTGAGTTGACGTGTTTGATTTATAGGACTAATTATTTAATTATGTTCATGTTTCAGTCTCACTTTATAACATGCATTGTGGCAGGATTCTTTTACTTTTGTGGACTTGGCAGAGGGTAAGAGAGCTTTCTTCAAGCACGTAAAACAAAATTATCACAAGTGGTTCTGTGCAGCAAGGGCACATGCACGTAAAAGTTCTGGGGAAGGAGCTGATTTGGAGATGTGGAAAGCCTACCCTCCTCGGTGGCTAACCCCTGCTATCTGGGCCTCGATGGTGGATAAATGGAAACACGAGGAGTGGGAACGCAAATCTGAGCAAGGCAAGAGTGCACGTAGCAACAGTGCCTCTCATACTGGTGGTTCTATACCACACCCTGTTCTCGAGCATAGGAAGTGTTTACAACATCCAACGATGACTAAAGCACAAGCCAAGCTGGTCGTTTACGAGGACACCCACCGTCTAAAGAATAAGCAAGGCAAGCCATATGTGACCGAGAAAGCGGAGAAAATCAGGGTAAGATCCAAACCGTTTCACTTTATATATTAGTTAATGCCTAAGATCATTTCTGCCCTCTTCACCTATCTAACATTCAAAGTGGTATTTTTAATTGTATAACTGTCTCAACACATGTATTGCATTGTCCGTAGGATGCCTTTAAGTCTAAGGTAGAAGGTGCTCAGCCAATGAACTCTGAGAATGACGTTGAGGAACTGTGGCTCACTGTACCGGAGGTCCTTGACAAGAAGGGACGTGCAGTTGGTCTTGGAACACGCGGACCACCACCACGGTCGAGGATGGGAGGATCATCTAGACGGGTCACAGCCACACAAAATGTGACTGAGGATATGCCCGATCACTGGAAGCCACAACTGCGTATCTTGTTTGAAAAATTTATGCAAAAACATAAGGAACTGGAGGCATGTCATGTGGAGGGACTTCAGGCTGAGGTACATATTCATGTATGTGTGTGTATTTGTGCGTGGAAGGGATTTTGGGTGGGTTCTATCACTGTGGTAATGGAAATAGTGAGCTTGCTTAGATAATGACTTAAGTGTAGTCTAATTAGATTATGTGCGGGCATATATGATTCATGATTCTTCACCATATTATTTATGATGTGAATTTTTAGTAATTGTTAGTTAAATTTATCTTTATATGATTGTGCAGCCATCCAGAAATACTGAGGATGATGATGACAATGATGGTTTGGATGCCAATGAGGAGTATGACCTTGATGAGGATGGAAATTGAGTGACCAACTAATCCCCTCTCTTTAATTTGAAATGTTCAAACATCAACTTACTTTCATGTTTAAGGATGATCGCTACTATATGATAGTTTAGGATTTGTGTTAGACTTGGTATTTTATGTGTTTGTGGACTTGTGGAGTTTGTGTTGATGAAAACTGTGGAGGTTGATTTGGTAATGGATATTGTGTTAATGGATTTTGTGGAGATTGATGTAGTAATAGATTTTGTGGAGATTGATCTAGTAATGGATTTTGTGTGCTTGATGAGTTGATGGATTTGTTGTATACAGGTTTGAGAAAAAAATGGGATTTGAAAAAAAATAGGCGAAACTATATTTCTTTTGTTTTATAATTTTAGCGACGATTATGATTTGTCGCTAAAAACATAAAACATTGATAAAATACCTTTAGTGACGGAATTTTTCCGTCACCATTTATTTTAGTGACGTATTTCATGTGACGGAATTTTCTGTCACCAATTATTTTTAGTGACGTATTTATGTGACGGAATTTTCCGTCACCAATTGTTTTATACGAAATTTTAAAAAAAATATTCGAAATATAAAATACCTTTAGTGACGGAAATTTTCCGTCACTAAATGTCTCCATTCCGTCACTGAAGTTAGTGACGAAATCGTTAATTCCGTCACTAACTTTTTAGTGACGAGGGTATACACGACGGAATCGTGTGACGGAATTTTCCGTCACTAAAACTTTTAGTGACGGAAATTGCTTTTTTAGTGACGGAAATTTCCGTCACTAAAAATATGTTTTCTTGTAGTGAATCCAATTTCATCTATTTGTCCTCATAAATATTTTTGTGAATTATTATCAAATTTTCTTTGAACTCCGTTATAGTTAAAATGTGAATCGTTTGCCTTTAATGCCCTGTTTTGAGCCTTACACGTTTATTGAAAATCATATTCGATGCTCCGTATTTATTTCTCATTGAGTATAGATTTAATCATTGTATTATCGATTATTGTCATTCTGTTAATTGACATGAGATTCTGCATTGGTGTGTTTTAGCGGGAGTTGGTGTATATTGGACGATTTGGTGTGGGCTAGTACCTTGACGGTCTAGCCGGTGTATTGATGTGAACTAGTATCTTAACGGACTAGTCGGCGTATTGGTATGGGCTAGTATCTTGATAGACTAGGTAGTATATTTGTGATTGTTTACATCCTATCTAAAGATTTTATTGATATCTGATCGAACTAGTTATGATTCTTTTGAAACTCTTGAAAAAATTATTATCATTGAATTGTATCTGTCATTTATTTCATAGTTTTCTTTGTTTGAGCGATCTTACTGAGCTCTCAAAAACTCACTCCCGGTTGACTTCCTTTCTGCAGGTGATAACTAGCAATAGATTGCATTGGGTATGGATTACATCTGAGCCGAGCGAGGAAAAGAAAATTAAGTTTCAGTCTTAGTCATTAGAACCCCTTGTGTGAGTTATTATTGTTATTTAGAATTGTTAACTTAGACTTGATGTTTCAACTATGATAGTACGCTAAGAGTATTATTTTACTCAATTGTTTAGTTGCTCTGACTGGCTGATAATTCTAAATTGGTTAAGTTGAGGGTTCTATTGCCTTAGTATAAATAATCGAGCGAGTGCTAATATTCCGGAAATCCCGGGATGTCATACGTTGTATATATTTAATATGAGTCTATGCTCATGTTTAAAGAAAACCTATGACAACCTAATATCAAAACTTATCTCATCAAAATCAATAAAAAGAACGCTTTGATTTCCTCTTCTCTATAGAGAACTGGTCTTAAGTCTAGATATTATTACGTTTCTTTCTTATTTCTTTCTTTAAGGTGGACTAACTTTTGTATAAAGCTGCAAATTTAAATTTACTGTCATAGGACCGGGTCAGAATGTATTCATGTTTGACTTGGCCTCCTTTTTTAAACTTTTACAATGAACTTATGTGTTGTTTGTTTCTTGATAAAATAATTGGTTCTTACGATTTGTATAACTCTCAAAATCTGATGTCCTCAGTAGTGTTTTTCTTTTTGTTTTATTGAATGATTAGGGATAAAAGTTATTCTTGACGATTTTTGTGGAGCTTGTATTTATATTCACCGAGTATGTTTATAGGGTTACTTTTGCTCATTACCATTCTCTCATGTTTAATTCACGCCATTCATTTCACATATAAGTTTCAAAATGACACGCGGGCACAAACACACACATTGTCTTTTTAGATGAATCACTGTAGTATTATTATAAGTTTTGCTAAAATTAAAAGTATCGATGCTAAATTACATGCAAAATTATATTTACTATGCATTACTAAGATCAACAGGGTCATGCTTAGGTAAAACAAAAGAGACCTATATAGTACACTATCAAGAGAGCTTTAGAATGTACTATAAACTTTTTACAGGAATGAAAGAAGGTATCCCCAAGATTAAGCACAGCTTTATACAAATTATACTTGAAATTTGAAACTTAAGCTATAAAAAATTGGAAAAAAGAATTGCTCTATACTTCAATTTTCAACTAAGAGATACATAAAAAAATTGTAATAAAACTAGATCATTGACAAAAGTAAATACAATTGGAGGGCAGCTATTTTGACCCTTAAGGATCTATTGCTACAAGAAATGACCATCGATCTATTGAAAGAAACAAGATGGAACTTAATGATACCAAAAGTCGTAAATTATGATATTTTCAAGTAGATATGCTTTTAGAAAAAGTTGAGAAAAATTTAAAAGTGAACGACAGGAAATTTAGGAAGATTCTTGAAAGTTATAGCTACTAAATTTGTTGCCTTAGCAAGTGCTTTTTTATACGTGCCATGTTGGATGTCTTGAGTTCATTTGATTATTGGTAGTAAAGATGCAACATGTAAGCTCCGAACTCCTTCCACTCCATTGAATTTGTTATACATTTATTAATCCCAACTCCTTCCCATCATAAATTTGACTTTCGACAACACTCTTTGGACTATAACTCAAACTTATTCTCGGGTTCACTTCCTAGACTTATATACGTGCAATACAAATATATATTACAAGAAATTGAATAAATCAAATGCATACACTTTAAATTATATTATGTGCGTCAAATTAACTCCAGGATACTTCCTTTACTTTGTTACTGCAACATCGTTCTTGTAGTGTTTGGTGAAAATTAAATGCTGGTCAACGATTTTAGAATCGATTACAATGTCACTGTACCTTGGTAACAAGGTATACCATGGAACAAATAGGATTCTCTGTAATAGTAACTTGATGTGATTAAAGAAACAAGTATGATAAACAGTGACAATATTGGTGATGATCGAAGCTAGTAATTCGCATTTTAAAATAGATCACGTGTTCTTCACTTTCTATACTTCGAGTCTTTGATGAGCAGTTCGTAATTAATTTATTTATTATGATTTAAATTAAAATAGTTATACTATTTAAGTTTAATTGTGTTGTTTACTACAGTTTATAATATTTTTATTTCTAATCACTACTTTGTATGCGATGTGCATGATTCTTACTAGTTTGTATAAGAATATCTAAAGTCCTTGTTGTTGGATTTGGTGTTGATTGAATAACCATTGAATGGTTGATTAGGTAGATTGTATTTATACCCCAAGATAGTGGGGGTTGTAAATATTGAACAGTGCACTTGCTTTTGCAACCTTCTTTTATGGTTTTGATTTTATTAGTTGAACTCTTGTTTCGAGCAGATCACGCTACAAAGACACGATCAACACAATTGTTTTTGTTATCTCAAGACAGAATAAGTTCCCGTCATGATCAATTAATGACACTACAAGTCTATAACCTTAATATGTCACATGCGTTTATTGACATGTCACTTATTCTCAATTATAATGCCGACGACTTTTTCAACTCCGCACCTTCTAAGATATTAAATAGTACGCGAATCACACGTACACTAACTTAGGTCTTAACTGAGGGAACGAAGAGGGCAACACACTATATTTTCACAAATTTTGTCCGCTTTATGTTTTTTCAAGTTTTGAAATGAAACTTCGAGCATGTGTAAACAGGGTATTCAGTTTTTTCTTTGCCCAATTTCGCCTTGTCAAACACAACTTTTTTGGTCTTTAAACATTTGAATCGTATCTTTGCAATTTGAAATTCGATTTTGAAATCCCAATCGGACTCATGATTAAGCTTGTTGTTTATGCTTGAAACTAAAAATATATTCCTCCTGCTAACACTTTTTCACTCCAATGGGGAGGTGAAAACTTGACATGTTGAAATGAGAAGACGATGATGAAAAAGATAGAGTTTTTGCCCTAAATAGTGCAATTTTAATACCTAATTACTTAGGGGCTGTACGCTTACGAGATTTTTTTCTGTATTCTGTATTATGTTTTTGGTTTCCAGAATTTAGTATTTAGTTCTAAAATCGTATTGTGTACGTTGATTTTTTTTCGTATCTTCCTTTTTCAGATTTTCTGTACGTTTACCGTTTTCTTTTTTCTTTTCATCGCTGTTATCACTATTTTTCCAGTATTACCGTTACTCCCAAATCAAGGATGCCAACCGCTCCCAGATCTGTGTCTTTTCCCTCTTGCTTCTTCCCCATTGACGAACCAACTCGAAAGGCTCCCACTCCTTCGGTCATTCCAAGGTGCCCTTCCTTGATCCTGCGCAATGATGGGATTCATACAGAGGAGTCCTCCACGATGGCATCTTTATGGGCTATGGGACGTGTGGTTACCGATTTGTCACCACCTGAATCTGGGGCGACAAGCCGGCTACCAGCATGAATCATCATATATTGGTGGTTTGTGGTCATCAGCGATGTAGAAAGGTAAGGCCCTAATGGGTGATGCGGGCTCTAAACAGAAGATATCGAGGACGAGTTGCTGGGCTATCTGTCCAGAATCGCGGCTGCCCCACACGTTATCGACGACCATCTAAAGTTCGCTCCATCTCAAGAGAAGCAAGCCGATGCCTTGCCGGAGCCGAGTGGCGGCGTCGGCCGGGAGCATTCGCTGATCCATTTCTCAGCGAGGTTGCAAAAACCCTTGTTCGGCACTAGGTTAGACACGGTAACAACACTTGATAGGAACTTGGGCCGGGAAAAGATTAGAAGCCCTTTTAATCGAAGGATTAATTAAGTCCGGCGAGGTGAAGCCGTTGAAGATGGGGTGAGAGGGAGTCGAAGATCCAGCAATGGCTTGAAGGTGCTATAGAGAAACTGGGTGAGTTTCTCTGTAAAGATGAAGAGAGAGACAGATGAGGGAAGGGTGAACAGTAAACAAGAAAGCCTTTCTGACATGGAATCCAACCTCGTCGGCAAAAACCCAAAAAAGGTGAAAACACCTCTAAGGTGTTTTCACCTTTTTTGGCACTATTTGGATATTGCATCCAAAATTGAGTATCCAAAATAATAAAAGTACGAAAAAGAGCATCTTTTTACCATCATTACAAAATTGCAATACAGAAAAGGGTAAATGTACGCGCCCTTATTTATTACATTTTGAAACATTTATCCGCATACCACATTTTTTTAAAAATCTCTGTTTCAAATAAATATTTCAAACAAAAAAAAAACGTGATTTCGAATCACGTTTTCATTTCCTTTTTCATTTTTACCGTAATTTATATATAAAAACGTGATTTGGAACAACGTTTTCTTCTTTGAAATCTTTGTTTGAAATACAAAAATTTCTAAAAATGTTGGATAAATAAGTTTCAAAATAGGGTAGATTGAAAATTAAGTATTAAAATTGCATTATTTAGGGGAAAAACTCAAAGGATCCCATATATTTCCCTTTCAATTTCCAACAGAAATATGAAAGTGTCAAATTATCTGAAGGCAAAAAACACGCAGGGCACATCACACATGGAAATGACAAAAAATGCCAGGATAAACCATTTCTATGATCTTCATACTTTTTTCCCCTTTTTACTGCAGCTTCCTAGACACTTTGGTAATACTTAAGGCGAAGAACTTAAATAGACCATCATCTACGGTTCTAGCATGAATTGTTTTCCACTTCCAGATTCTAACAAGGAACTGTATGGCGATGGCTACGACGTGTGCAAACTTCACATCAATTATAAAACTCGTGAAAAATCTACTACAAGAATGCTAAACAAAAGTGTAATGAAACAATACTGGCTTCTTGTTAACATTGCCTCAAGTTAAAAAGGCAGATAAAGAATCAGTTGTGTATGCAAAATGTATGGTGTTACGCACGCTAGAGGGTACCGTAAGAAGCTTGTCATCGAGTGCAGGCTGTTAGCTATATGAGATATGTTGGCATCTGATCATTTCTGAAGAAGCGTCTGATTCAAAGCGTCTGTAGGAGTAGAGTTTTCAGACTGGGAAGACATAATGAGG
Source organism: Escallonia herrerae (assembly GCA_033070095.1). Taxonomy (NCBI): domain Eukaryota; kingdom Viridiplantae; phylum Streptophyta; class Magnoliopsida; order Escalloniales; family Escalloniaceae; genus Escallonia; species Escallonia herrerae. Next base: position 38,944 of record JAVXUP010002204.1, on the reverse strand, counting down.
ATCTGCATAAGGATCATAACAAGGGCCAAAAGAACTGCACACAACGCTTTTTCTCGCGATGAAAATGGACACCATCTGAAGAATACAACTGCGCCAAAGATGAGAAGACAAGACCAGGAGATGACTACCTATTCAATTGAACAAACAAGTTGACATACATGAGGATAAAAGCGAGAGAGAAGAGCAAGTTAAGATACGCGCATCCTCCACGATGTAACAAAGTTGTCTTACAAACAAAGATTTTTTCGGTCGACCAATGTCTTGGCATTCTTTATCACCAAATGTACCCCTTGCTGCATGCAGCTCCAACAAAGCATCCTGATAGATTAATAAGAATTCATGCGATTTGTTAGTACAACACATAATGGATGAGAGAATTGTACAACAAGTACACTGAGAAAAGGGTGAATGAGAATCCACTATTGTTCAATAGGTTACAAGGCCTCATACTCCATATGTGGAACAGAAGACGATAATCGACTAGTTAAAGGAAAATAAAATTTTGCTTTCAACTAGTATCATGTTTCTTGTGCATCAAACGCCAGAGCTGCACCCAGCAGGATTGTTTTACGCCTACCCCAACATACAGAACTCAAAGGTTCTTGGTTTCAATATTGCATCAGAGCTTTGAATTGTGCTACGAAATTAATGCATGAATCAATCCAGTACTTCATACGAAACCATGTCTTATCTTGGCAGCACGTTAGCTATAGATCGCCACTATACCTTCTCGACAAATACATCTCTACACCACTGTGCAATGCCACTTTCCGTTTCTGGCAATTCCTCCATTAAATGTCGCTTGATGTGCATGTGTACCTAAAAGTAGAGAGCATCTTAGCAGATTGAATACACCAAAAGAATCGCAAACTGGAAGTAGCCCAGCCACAAGTTAAATAACCCTTCTTGTACAAAGGATAGCAAAAAGAGATATTGGCCTGCATGGTTGCCTAACACGTACATTATAGTACTTCTAAGATATCGCTTCACAATATACTAGTAGTTCGTAAACAATTTGAAGCAGCTTGGATTGCTTTTTTTCACCTTGCACTTATATGCTGATAGAAACAATGTGAAATCATCTTCACTTCTACAAAACTTAGTATCCAAGTCTAAAGCTATAGAGGAGAACTGTATGATATAATCAGGCGTATCTGAGATTGTTGTACAATATTCCAGTTCAACATAGACCTGCCGAAGCTCCATTCAATCACCAATTCACAGTCCAATAAGACATCCAGCGAACATAAAGATGTCAAAGGTTCATGAAACACTGGAGCATGTATTAATGAAATGCTCTTTCTCAAGGAAGGTTTGGGTTGTGTCCTGTAAAACTTAACATCAGCATTCCATTTATAAATTGGACAGAATTTCCCCTTTATGCTTTCCAATATTTAGGGGTAAAAAGTTTCAAGAACAGGCTAAACAAGCTGGTTTGGCTGTGTCTGTCTACCGCATTTTGGAAGCAAGATATAAACGAATTTTTTCCCAACAGCAGATGGATACTCAGCAGGTTCTTGTCCAAATTAAAGCATGGGTGAAACATCACGTCTTTAGCTGAGTAAAACTGAAGGATACACCATGCGATCGTCAGCTACGTGATGCTTGGCATATATCACCAACAGTACTGCATTAGATAGTAGCTGGTTGTTTGGCACTGGTTTTAATTTTCTGGATACAGGATGTAGCCTGATTCTCTAGGTAAACATGTTTGTATTATTCTATTGCAATAAAGGACATTTTACCAAAAAAAAAGATGTCAAAGGCAGAAGACTAAAAAGACCATTCCAGAATCCCCCAGTCACACACGTTTTCAACTAGTATTAGGTTCTCTGAGAGTTTGAATTGGCACTACAGCATCATTAACCTCTACAGGAAATTAAGGTATTGCAAAGAAAAGAAACCATTTTTCAATGTATGAAATGATAGTCATAGATGTTCAGCGATATACCACAGAAAGGTCTGTTATCCATGTGAGAGTTATCCAGACATTGTTGGCTTACCACAGAAGACTGCCTCCTGAACATTCTCAACATTGTTGGAGGAGACTCGCTTTTAGGAATATCCACCGAAATATTATAAATTGCTGGAACAAATGAGTGCAAATGACTTACTGCTGCAACAAAACCCTGAAACCAACGCACAAAATTCAAAATAATTGTACAACTACTTTCGGGAACTAGACTATAGTGTAGAATTGAACAATGACTCATCTCCACCGAATTAAAGATCGAGACTGATATAGAAGTGGACCACTTTAATTACTGTGCATATTCGAAATATCCAGTATTCTGGATATCAGCGCAACCTAGATACTGGAAAGGATTTTAAAAACTCAAAAGCTATAGCACGAAGGTTCATTTTTTATTGGCAATGGGCAACATACTTGGCTCTGACTTCCGATGGGGGCTCTTATTCAACATTTTGGCGCTATGATAGTCTATGATGCTGGCAGCTCCCTTGACAGGATGGTCAGTGTACCATCCAAAATGGACCTTGGAACCTACCTGCTCCTAGGTCTAACGCACTTGGACAATGGCACTCCTCTTTCCAGGGAATACCACCTCCAAATATCAATGCCAATGATCAAGTTCTGTGGGCTGCTTACCCCAGTCGTGTCTTCTCTATTAACTCAGCTTGGCAGGCCATAAAACAGCATCATCCTGTGGTGCCTTGGTAGAAGTTGGTATGGTTTCCTGGGAATACATCCAAATGTTCATTCATCTTATGGGTTCTATTTAAGGGAGGCTCAAGGACGGACAAGTCAAAGAAAATTAGAATATCTTGGCGGATGACACCAGTCCTATGTGCACTCAGCATGAGGAAACTGTAGCTCACTTGTTTATGGACTGTCCTTTTGCACATAGGACATCGGATCAGGTGCTACATAGAATACAGTGGTGGAACATCACCAATTTGTGGTCTCACTTTCTTCAGTATGCCATTCAAAACTTTGAAAGGAGAGCTAAAAGCTAGATCAGGTAAACTGGCTTTTCCTGTTACTGTGTATCGGACTTGTTTGAACAGAATAAGAGAATCTTCAACAAGGAGCAGAAATTGAAGAAGGGGTAATGAAATGGATTGAACAAGGGATTCTATTTAGACTCCTAAGGTGGAGGTAAGTCCCAAGAAACCAAGCTAACTCAATGCTATCTGATGGTAACACAACATGGCATAATCGGACGACTTGGCAAACTTATTCTCGAAACTTAAGAGATAAATTAGGAATTAGATTTCGTTAAGGTTTCTTTTAAACAAGAGGTAAATTAGGGGTTTCATAATATAAGAAAACTGTAAGATTCAATCAAAGTCCATAACTATCTGATTGAACCGACTAGGATTTAATTGTTTTTCCTTCTTTAAGCTCTATCTTTGTCGTATGAAAGGACCCCCTCTTGTAATCGGTAGGGCGTCTCGCTATGAATTGAGAATAAACCTTTTGTTTCTTCCTTTCTGTTATTCTGTTTCTCCCTCTTCTCGATTTGTGCCCTACTAGTTTCACGTCACTACGATTGGCTTGGAGAATTCCTGAGTTGGTGCTACAATAAGTCCCACTGTGATTTTGTTAAGTTTTGAACAATTAAAGAGGTTGGGTTATATCCCAATGACCCTTTTACCAAACAAAAGGTTCCTTTTGAATATGTCATGTTTCTTAAGTGCATCAAGTGCTTAAAATCAGTGACAGAACCTGCTAAATGAGATTATATCTTAATCACTTAAAAATTTATGAGGTACGAAAATGAAACTTCCAAATCTGAGGTATTAGAGAGAGCTTTAAATCATACTTTATGTGGCATCTACCCTATGTTTCAATCTGTAACAAGTTTCAGTGAATGCTATGAACTTTGTTATGTTCAACAATATGAATATTAATAGATCAGCAAAAGACTTCTGCCTAGGCAGGCTATGGGATGAGAACGTACTGTTTTTATCAACTAACCACGACAGCAAGTAAAACAAGAATAAACAATAAGATACTGTGCTAATATTAGAAGAAGGCGACCTTGGTACGGGGAATCAAAACATTTCTAGGTACAGGTAACCCTGCTGAAGCAGCATACTCTTGAGCTGCTACAAGCTTTGCCCGCGTAAAGCGCGTTCCTTCTGGCAAAAGAGCCAACCAGAAAGGCTGAGGGAAATCACACAGCTGTTGAAGACCTGACTGCAATAGAGCCACAAACAAACATGATATAATAAACATAGATAGCATGTTTCAATTCCATATATGACGTGTATAAAAGGAAACCTTCAGTCTGTTCTCATCTTTGGTCCAGCTTCTATCCAGGAAAATATATTCGGAAAACCACATAGACCAACCGATAACCTGCATACATCCACCAAACCATTATCCTTACTCAAGGAGAACGCAAGCACTTGCTACATCTTAACACTGTTTAGACCGAATTAGTTTAAGGGCTATCCTCGCAATGTCTAAGTAGCTATATAAACGGGAAAAAAGAACTATGTCCAATTGATTGCTGCAACTAAGTGTTGGATACTTTCCACGTATCCTATATTGCATCCCAACACCAAAAAAAAAACAATAAATTACACTGAAGACTAAGCAGATGCTTAGGTGATAAAGTTTAGACTGGTTGACTGGATGAAAAGTACATTGATAACTCCTTACAAATTAAGCATAAATTGGGCCAGGAAAAAAGAGAAGCTCAGTTTCACGCCAGGAAAATCACTATTAAAGCTATCTTCTGATTAGTTAGTATGAAGTGTGAACGATTTAGGGAATGGAACCAAAAATATATAAGTGCTATTTAAGGATGTGAAAAAAGCATATGATAGGGTACCCATGAGAGTTGAGTAGTGGGAGTGAGAAGAAAGGGATGGCTGCTAAGCCTGCTTAATCAAGGACATATATGATCCAGAGGTAAATAGTTTTAGAATACTTGATGGAACAACCAGTATAATTCAAGTAAGTACAGGACTTGTTTCAAAGCCTTATCCATTTGATCTAATCAAATGAGCTTACAAGTAACTAACATACCAGAAGAGGAGCCACTCTAATTCACAAATTAGCGAGGTAGTTCATATGACCAGAACAACAGTTAATCCTTTGAACATATGAAGTACTTTTGAGTGAGCTAACAAAGACGAACTATGTAGACTGAAAAATTGAGTCAAGCAAGCAGCAGGAGTTAGGGTGTAGAGGGTGGATGGCTAACAAAGAAAGATATTCATGTATCTTGAAATCCACAAGGAATAATTGGTGACAATAACACTCGTGGAATCAAAGAGCAAGTTGGATGAAGGCAGAAAAGTGATTACCGGGCAATTTGAAGGCAAAGTAACTATAACACCACAGTAAGGAAAGCTAAACTTTGAAATTTAGCACGTTTGGCCAATTTGAAGCAACATGCACATATCTTCAATTTTGCCAAAAATTGAATGCTAATAAATGGCCACACAAAAAGGATGTAAAAGCAGAGAGAGAGAGAGAGAGAGAGAGAGAGAGAGAGATAGTCGTTTCAGACTTTCAGACAATTATTATACACCTTTGGTTCCTCGGTGAGAATAAAATACAAAACAGAGACCTACTCCAAAAGTCTCTGCAAAACATGATCCAAAGTCCTTCTGTCGAGTCTCACACATATCCCAAATGCCGGCACCCCTCAAACCGATACTGGTAATATATTCTGCCAAAGATGGGACCCTCTGGTACTAATAATCAGCTGCCAAGGCCTCATTATTAATTTTGATGATAATAAAATTTACAAATCCTATATGAAACAAAGCCATGTTTCTTCCTTCTATTTGCAATATCCTGTTCCACTTCTCCACAGAACCACTCAGTACCTAGTACCTAAATTTCTCACCATCATGAGGTATGCCTAAGGAGAGATATAAGGAAAAGGAAAAATGAAAAGATATAAAGCAGTAGTGAGAAGGAAAATGACAATGGTATTCTGCTTTCTGACCATATTAATTAGTAGCAAAACTTAGTTCAGAGGAAATCCATGTGATATTGGAACTAAAGAGACCATTTTGCAGACACTAGCTGCACAATACATGATATTCACATATTTTATCCTTCACTAGCAAAAACTCAATGCCAAATGACTTTATTACTCTGGGGTAGAGCTAGATCTTGACTGAATTGACTAATTTAATGGCTTCGAATCAACAACATCAGTAGTACTCTTGGGTAGAATAAACTCACTGGGAGATATTTCGTCGATTTCTTCACTATAGCTAGTGCACTGCCAAGGCAACCTGATCGCTGTCAATAGTAAAAGAATTATTCACTCATGAGAAGGTAAAGGAAGATATGTATTATAGCGGCACCTACTTTGCGTGATTTACATGATCCTGAATGACTATATATATGGAAGATATAGCTATGCATGTAAATGCACAAATATTAACATTAAGATCCAAGTCAAATCAGTTTGTGAAAGGCAAAAATAATAGAATACTAGCCATTTCTTTGTAACAACTATTCTCTTTTCTTTTTTAAGCAACTCCAAAACTGTCTTCTGCAGATTCATGCAAAACTTACTCTGTGTTGGATCTGATTTGGTAGCAATTTGAAAAGCCTCAGTTAAGTTATGTTTGTTGTCCATGAGCTAATAGTTGGGCATGCAGGCATAGCAAAAATACAGATCCCGTATGGTTTTTTTCCCCTTTTTGGTTGGGGTGGGGGGGATGGATTTTGCACATAACTCTGGAGTACATGGTTAATATCTGCAGGAAAAATTAAGGGTACAGAGACTGACCCATCTGCTAAATAGATCTTCTGGCTTTTATAAGTCAGAAGAATGGTACATGGATAGAAGACAAGCACCTGAGCTAATACCCATCCAACAAGCCAGTCAATGTCGCTTTTGTGATTGCAAATGACGAGTGCATGTTCTTTGCCTGAAGATATTTCAAACATAAGTTAATATACAAAGTGTCATACTCAGTTGAGGTAAGCGCCTAACCCATCAATTGAAAAGTTTCGAGATCGATGTACACTTCAACCTGCCACATGTAGGAAGTCGTAACCATCAAATATTTGTTATTCAGCCAATAAGTCCACTAGTAAAATAATGTGTGCTAATATATCGGATAAAAAATTTGAATGTTGCCAAACTACTGAATCAGTTTTGACGGAGTGCTCTAGCTGTGCTCCTTAGGTAAGAAACTATTCTACTTGAGAGAGAATCAAGATGCCTCGAGAGTTTTTACCATAGCAAGGTGCTAGAGTTACAACTATAACTGCTTATTATATGCATCAGATGAAAAAACCAGGAAAAAGAATAGATAGCTTAGGAAAGTATATGAAATTAAACAACCCAAAAGAATGACAAGAAAGTTGAGCAATCTTTCACAGTTCCAGACTGAATAGCCAAAAGAAGTCGCCATACCTTTCACCTCAAGAATAAAAAGTGTTGGTCTAATTCTCACTTAAAGGACCATGGACCCAAAAATTCTACAAGTATGCAGCATACAGTCTGTTCAAACTCACAACAGTTTAGGTCACTATTTACAGCATTTTGAGCTCTCCTACTGTTAGTGTTTATGACTTTATGTGGGTGCAAGTTGTAATAAGGTTATAGCAAATGGAGAAAGTGTATCCCAATCCCAATCCCAATTCCAGCCCTGCTGGTCAACTGCTTGGGTAAATCTTTATGGAAAAAAATAGGCTGCTACCTTGGTTGGAAGAATCTTCATCCTACTCCATATATACCGACAATCAATCGTCTCTAAATGTTTCTTGTGGCTTTTATTTAGTGAAGCTAAAAAAGTGCTCCTAATAATTGTCGCTAATAGTGTTAGAAAAAAAACCACTAAAAATATTTAGCGACTATTAATTATCACTATACAGGGGTTGGAGGAAGATTCCTACAACCCGGGTAAGAGCCAAAGTTTGTTCAATCTTTATCCTACTGTTACTCAAATTACATAAATACATTGTTGCATTCATGGAAACTTGAGTACTATTCATTTGTACCTAGATCTTTGCCAAATTTAACCTTTTAGTACTCGAACTATTTAAGGGTAATACTCCACATTTTCTAATGGATGTCTACACTTACATGCTAATTGTAATCCGTTAAGTGATAAGCTATGTCGTCAATTCTGTCACTCTGCAGTGTTTAGTTCGAGGACCTCAATACTGTTTGCTGATCTCAATTGGCTGTGATCAGCTGTAGAGCTATCTTATACCGGACTTAGTAATTCAAAGACAAAGGAAGAGAGGATAGATTCATTTTCTGTCCTCACAATTGCATCTCATCTTTGCCATCTCCCAATGTCATCATTAAAAGCTCAGAACTGGGATTGTAAGAGTTCTCTTTCATGGCCATTTAGAAAAAGAAACCAGAGGAAGGGGGTGAAAGTACCAAAATACGTTATTCCCTTCATGCGCTTACGATGTATCTACATTAAACTTCCCTAGGGGTAAAATATAGTTTCTTGATATTCTTCTGTTTGTTTCCCCTTTTGTTCCTCAATATGCATGTGCACATACCAAAGCGCATACTCATTGGTACTGTCGCTCAACCATTCTATATGTTTATGTGGCCTATCTATATAGTTGAGTCAGTGGACGGGCTTAAAATGTAAATCACTAGTTCCCATTTTCTTTTTGTTACCGCCTTCTTCATCTTACACAGTTTCCTATTCTTTCTTTCTAGTCTTTTGAATTAACATCAAACAAAGAGATTTTAAACGAGAAAGGTAAAAGGAAGCATGATTAACAAAATTCGCAGAGATGCAGACAGGATGTTACCACAGGGGGTGGGATCAGAGGAACTCCATACCTTGGATGAAGGTGGTAAGAGGAAACAGATTTGCACATTTACAGTGCCGGGGCAGAAATGGGCGCACCTTGTGTATGTGCCATCCCTATTTGTTTCAAACTTCAATATTCTAGAGCACATGCCACTATATTATGTCTTGTGGTACGTGGATATGAATCTCAAGACATGTCGTTCAACTCAGTTGATAATGTCTGGCATCTAGAAGTAAAGGATAAACAAAGATGGAAAAACAAGGACACCTTCCTGTAGCTATAAATACAAGAGGGAAGCTTCCATTCGGTGCTTTAAGAGTTGAGAACCAAAGGAGGAAAAGAAAGGAGGATTAAAACCTGGACTAGCATATTGATGCTGCAATACACAGATAAAAAATAACTGGAGCTTATTTGAGTGTAAGCCAGATGACAGTACACGTTGAAGTATGTTACTTGAACACTCACCATTCAAGAAAAGTAGAACAATCAGCATATTTTCCTATCCGCGAATGCAAAAATGCTAAGGAATTAAGACCCTCGAGGTCTGTTCATGCACATGGAAAAACCATGGTGTTTCTTTGATAAGTGGCACAGAAGTTAAGTAATAAAGATGCAAAAGAAGAAAAAAAAATGCAACACCTTGATGTTAGCCCACCAATCAAAAAGCCATACGACCTCCAACCACAATAGTTCGGCGAGTACTCTGTTGATCCTTCTGTGAGAACTTTTCGACAATGGACGGACAAGGATATTGACAAGTGCCTGATATTCCAAGTATGTGAAATGGGTCAAATTAATATGTCTATTATTCTTGTATGCCCTTATACCCTGTCATTATTCTTAAAAGCAAATACGGAGTAATAAACAGAGTAATGACAGGGTATAAGGGCATACAAGGTTTCCCTATAACTATAAGTTCAACGGAAGATCATTGTCGAATAAATTAAAAGAAGGCTTTACCAGTCTTTTTCAAACGTTGACGAAAAAAACAACACAAGACTAAACAATTATGCTTTTGCCAAAATTTTAACAAACTCTATCATCAACATTCAAAAAGTCCAATACTACAATTTTTCTGAAAAGGTCCAAAACATTCGAAAAGGCAATGAAAGCTAGAAAGAAATCCTAAATCTAAACTTCGGCCAGTGGTCACAATCGAAAGGCTAAATGTGACTTGACAGTTTCAATGGAGAGATGAGCGTACGTACAATCTGTTACAATTCATCCATTCATTCCATGATCACTTAGATTGAATTATGCCAGTTTCTTAAATGAGATAATCATCTTTTAACCTATGCTGTAACTAGTGCAAGATCAGTTTCTAATGTTTATTGGTTTCATCTCGCTTTAAGCAATTTCGTGACTGTTTTACTATAGCAAACCAAACAAAAACTAAAACTGTACTGTAACTCTGAGTTGGGAAGAGGAAAAACGTCAACTATAGCAATCGGATCGGGCCTCGATATACATTTGCTTATACAAACAACCATTGGCAAGATTGCATTGCTGAAAAGCTATTTCAGTTTCCCTTAGAAAATTTTCGGGTTTGTTTGTTATAACTAAAGCAATTTGATCATGCCTCGCTTTACAGCTCATCATAGAGCCAGACGATTAGTAAATCACATTGCCGAAACGACCCTAAATAACACCCAGAGATAATTTCATGACAAAGGATGATATCATTACCTGAATGAGATTGACAATGAGGCCTGAGAGAAGAAAAAGTAACCCTATTGGAAGAACCACCACCGCTGCGACCGCCATTGCACCACAGCGAATGTCTATTTTTGTTGCACAGAGAGAGAGAGAGAGAGAGTGGTCGGAATGAAATTTGAAAGAGTGCACAAACTATGTTCTTTAAAATTTAAAGTAACAGAAGGGAGGATGCTAACTTGCGCAGTGGTGATTATGTGCCCAGTTGGCAATTATATGTGGCCCGGCCCAATCATGATAGCGAGCAAGGCCTTTTTTGGGCCCTAATGATGAGATCGAATTTGGGCCGGGGACTTGAGCCTTTCTGTTGTTCTTCGCTATACGAAAATTATCTGACAATTATTTGAAAAACTTTGTCGGCTGAGATAATTTACGGTAGAAAGTCATTTTTTAAAAGAAATCTCTATTTTAAACCACGTTTTCTTCTCTTGAATTCTCTATTTGAAATCATGATTTTAAAAAATGGGGTAGATAGGTAATTAAGAGTCAAAATGGGGTAAAAAAAGTTATTAAGTATTAAAAATAGATTATTAAGGGCAAAAACTTCACGTTTTCAAGTAAACGTTATTATGAAATCTCTGTTAGAAATCAAGATTTGTTTCAATTTTGTTTAAATTAGGCAAATATATTGAAAATATGGTTTGAAACCACGTTTTCTTCAAATGAAATCTTTGTTTGGAACCAAGATTTCCAAAAATGGGTTAGAGAGGTAAGTAATATTAAAAATGGGATAGATGAGTAATTAAGTATTAAAAAAGAATTATTTAGAGCAAAAACTCCAATTAATTCTCTGGCATAAATTCAACAAGCTACATATTGTAGCATGACGGTGTTAGGTTGTGCTGTCTTTCCATCTCACTTAAGTTTGAATCTTCTCCATATACTTTTCTCTTTCAACATTTTTCTGGGAAAAAAAAAAACCAAAGACGTTTCACTCGCAATATATATGAACAATAGTTTTCTCTTTCAACATTTTTAAAGGAAAAAATGAAATATTTCACTTAGGATAATTTATGAAGAGATTCGTGAAACGGGCTGTTGTGCACATGCGATGCGTGTGCGACTTATTAATAATATGACTTACAAATCCAACAGAAGATGAATGTAATAATAAATCCATAAATATCATTAAACTCTATTAATTTTAAATTACATATCTCTAAATAACAATAAACTCTATTGATTTGAAATTTCAAAAAATAATTTCCTTGATCTCATCAAATCCTTAATTTATTGCCACTAAAACTGCAATGCCCCTCACTCTCGTGCATCACCTTCAGCACCCATCTCGCCACAAATCTCAAGCCACTATCATCATCATACGCACGCACCTCCCCTCCCCCCCCCACACACACACACACACTAAACACAACAACAATAGTGTGCGCACGTGTTAATAGACAAACGCAAACACACACCAAAATACACCGTAGACAGCAGGCAACAAACCACCATTGCTATCCACCTTTCTGCCGTCACGATGGCCCATCACCGCCTGTGAACCACCACTCATGCATGACCACCACTCGTAGTTGCACACTGAGGGCCACCAATCGACCACCCACTTCCATCGATCCCCCCACCCATGACCATCATCAGTCATCCACGCCGCCAGCACCACAGCCGAGCACCCCACCACCAATCATGTCCACCAATTACCAACAACGACCGCCTTCTCTGTCAATCACATATGAACGGCCTCCCAAGGCCACCAATAGACCTGGCAATTTTTCTACATGTACTCGCGAGTCAACCTGTACTCGGTCAAAAATTCCAGTACGGTATGGGTACATATATATGCTACGGTGAAAATTAGACTTATACCGTATTTTTCGTGTCGGTTCGCGTAGGTTGACAGGCTACCCGGATTTATCCGGTTATTGGTATATAAATTCCTTTAACCCTAAGACCTCTTTGTTTTCTCTCTTCTTCTCCACTTCTGCCTCCCCTATCTCTCTTTCACTCTCACAAAAAATAGTCAATCAAAGATCTACTCTCTCAACAATCATGCATCCACTCTCTCCAACCAACAACAATCACAGATCACCGTTCACGACCACACTTCACATCAAGTCCACATTATCATCGTAATTTGGATTTTTAGAGGTTATAATGTGCCTAATTAGTAGGTAACTAAAATCTGATTATCAAAAAATTTTAATCAGAAATTGGAATTTACCTGCGGGTAACACCCTACCCATAAGGTTAGGATACAGATTCTTGAGAAGCATACCCAAAAAAAATCAAATAAAATATACCCGCCCCATTTTTACCTGGACCCGACCGGGTTTTATCTGTAACCGGCGGCTATACTTGTTTGCCAGGTCTAGCCACCTAGGTCACCTCGAAGAGAATTGTTGCTCATCAATCATGACAACCCAATACTCTCGAGACCAATCATGTCCACCAATTGCCAACCACGACCACCTCCTCCATCAATCGCATATCAACAGCCTCCCTAAGGGCACCATTTGTAGAGAATTGTTAAGGGAAAAGTCACTTCGCAAAGAGTTGTTAAGAGAGAAGGGGAAATGAAGAACAAGGCGAAATGAGAAGAGGAAATACAAAAAATGAAAAAAACAATGAAGAGGAAATGAGAATGAAGAGGTGCAAAAAATGAAAAAAAAATGCACATTATTGAATACTAACTTAAAGTCAATATTGAAAACAAAGAATTGGAGCTCTTCAGTTTTCGATTTTCAATCTGCAATGTAGATGGAGGAAGGGAGCATGAGAGGAAAATAGGCTGATAAGGGCACGATTGAAGCTGTGGAGAGTGTATGCTGATACTTTACTATTTTGTCTTCGAAATGAACATGTGTAAGTAGTTGGATGAGTTTCAGAGTGTTACCAAAAAAAAAAAAAATGTTCTTATAATAAAGTGTGTATTTATAGATATAGGTATATTTGTGGTTGAGATTTTGTATTAAATTATCACCGATAAAGTCACAAATTATATCTAAAATAAAATAGATATTTCACTGCAGCAATTAACCCGTTTTCAAAAAGTGTTGTAGTGGCCGGCCGGTTAATTGAAGTAGGGCTTAATCGAAAGAGAAACCGAGGAAAAGGCGGTAAAGAGGATGGAAGCACAGCAGCAACAGCAATGGATGATGAGCGCGCAGGCGCAGTCCCATCCATCAGCAGCCCAACCATCCTACTCCTCGCAGCCCTACCACCAGCCCACCACCCTCGAGGAAGTCCGGACCCTCTGGATCGGCGACCTGCCCTGGTGGGCCGACGAGGCCTACCTCAACTCCTGGTTCGCTCAGCTCGCCCAGGTTCGTGCCTACTCTGTACTGCCTTTCGTGTTTCACCTGTTTCGCGCGTAAAATCTTTTCCCTTTCTGATCAAATTAGTGTTTATTGTCATGTCATTTGGTGTATCTCGTAGTTTAAGTTAATGATTTTATTTGCTCTATTTCGGTGATAAATGCGTTTTCTCTGATCAGATTATCTGCGCTACTGATAGGCGCTACTAAATTGCCTTCTCCTGTACTCCCTCTGTTATATAATTCTTGTCCACTTTGACGTTTCCGGAGTTCTTGAATAGAATTTGAGGATGTAACTGTAAGCATTGACTTTACCCATTGTCTTTGTGCTAACTTGACTGGTCAAATAAAGTTTAATTACAGATGTTTGAGTTTGATCCCCCTCTTAAATGACCAATTGTTTCCTAGATATATTTGAAAAAAGGGGATAAGAGATATGTGCATGCGCTTATATGTGTGTAGATGCGCGTGCATGTGTGTGCATATATGCGTGTGCGTGCATGTTAAAGCAATGATAAACATCTTAAGACCTTCTCTGCTAGCTTAAGATTTTATAGTGATGGATAAGAGTATGGATTGGGAAAAGTTGGAGGATGAGAATCAGTCTTAGATATACAAGGCTCCAGCACGTGGTACACATGTTTTTGTTATGCATAACTGATCAAAAGGACATTATAGTAGTGTGACCGCATTATAGTAGTGTAACCAAAATAGTTATGAATTACGAACACACTCACATTTGGGATTCAAATTATGAAAAGGCATAGGATTCTGCAAGCCATGATGCGTGTCTTCAAATTATCATGGAAATTCGAGAGGTGTTTCAATTTTACTTGGTACCTTGTGGCCTGATGGGGACAGTCTTGGCCTAATCACAGAGATGGGGTTTCGGCTGTAGGGTTTAGGCTGTGATACCTTGAGTTATGCGGATTTCTTGGGCGATCGAGAAAGCTATATAAGATTTCGTTTCATCGCTGATCATCCTTAGCCTACTTCTGTCTATTTCCTGGAAAATCAAACCTTATGTTTCACGAAACAAAAAATCGCAAAACCCGAGTACAGATTTCCAACATCAGAAGTAGCTAAACCTAATCGGGGAACCAACCTAAAAAAGAAATAAACTCCGCCAATTGGGGATACAGCAAAGAAGAACATGATAGCTTTGGATGCGCAGTAAGGATCCTACTTGTATTCAATCAAATCAAGAGCACTTGTGTGCGAGGCCATGAAGGTCTTGAGGTCGGTATCAAGGTACTAAAACACACACAATGGAAAGGAGGGGGCAATCCCATTCTTCCCTTCTTGCCGTGCTTGATAGAGAAGCACTCATCTTGATGACGTAGATGGTTTGACAGGCAGATACTGAGACGGATATTGGGGTGGGAATCCCATTAGTCCCTACATAAAGACATGCATTGAGTTTGATAAACAAGGTATTACCTTACATCTGTCATATGTGATAGCAGTTAGTTTGGACACATCCCTATGTTCAAACTTAACAGATCTCTTGGAAACTTTCATGACATGCTAATAACCTTGTAAGATTCCATTGGGCACATCCTTAGGTTAAAAAATGACCGCCCTCTTGGAGACTTTCATGACGTGCTGATAACCTTGTTAGCATAACTTACCAGCTGATGGTGGCATATGCCCTTGCCCTGGAAAAACATGTCTCATAATGTTACTATTTGATGACAAGCTTTATTACTTTTGAGCGGTTTTGATCAATGTTAAGTTGTTGGTATTACTCGAGTTAAATGAGAAACCTGTCCCTGCAGGTGCTTTCAATAAAAGTAATCCGTAACAAGATCACTGGTCATCCAGAAGGTTATGGGTTTGTGGAGTTCGATTCACATGCAACAGCTAAAAGGATTCTGGAGTCATACGGTGGAACACAAATCCCTGGGACGGAAGTAACTTTGCGGTTGAATTGGGCATCTTTTGGCATCGGAGAAAGACGTCCCGATTCTGGTCCTGAGCACTCTATTTTTGTAGGAGATTTGGCACCTGATGTTTCAGATATCATGTTGCAAGAGACCTTCCGAACTCATTATCCGTCTGTTAGGGGAGCCAAAGTTGTGACTGACTCAACTACTGGACGCTCAAAGGGATATGGCTTTGTTAAATTCGTTGATGAGATGGAGAGGAACCGGGCCATGACTGAGATGAATGGTCAATATTGCTCAACTAGGCCGATGCGTATTAGTGCCGCAACGCCAAAGAAGACCACTGGCTTGCAGCAGCAATATGCAGTCGCTAAAGGTACTACTTTTAACCATGGTAGAACTTGTATTTTCTTGATGTCATTGATTGCTCTTGGTTTGGTGATATTTGTCAAGATCTTAGTTGCAGGAAACTCCTAATAAGGTGACGTTTCTCTCTCGGAAACTCGCTTTTGCGACCCCAAGTTAGGAGCTCCATGGCATCTCGCCCCAAACTAATATGGGAACTCGATCCCGTTAGCTGGATAGAGATGCATGGAACAAGTGAGAGAATACCTGAAAATCAAGCCCTTTCAACTCAATTCCTTGTTTCTCTTCTCCTTCAAGTCCTTAAAGCCTCCTAGTCTTTGTTGCTGGCTATATAAACTATACTAAACAAATGATAAAACTTTTTACTCATTTATTTATTCAAGCCGCTCCCAACCTTAGATTCTTCTTGGTGCTTACGCTCCCCCGTTCCCGCCCCCGCCCCCGCCCCCGCTTTGTGCAACTAAGGTCAAGATAGATTCAAGAGAGAGAAAAATACGAAGAGTAATCATACACTTCCACAAAGTTGTCATCAATTTGGGCTCCGAAATGATGTGTCCTTGCCTCATCACATGCCACATCAACAACCTCGCCCCAATAAGTAAACCCTCATTTCATTTTCTATCTGAAAAAAAGGGTATTTAAAGTCAAAATTAACCTCAAACCACCACCCTAGCCACAGGTGCCCCTAGTGTTGTCAAACGGGCCGGGCGGCCCGCGGGCTGGCCCGACCCGGCCCGGTTCTGGCCCGGGCTGGCCCGGCCCCGACGGTGAACAGTAACGGCCCCAGCACAGCGGGCCTGGGGCCTGGGCCTGGACCAGGCCGTCCATTGCTGTGAAAAAGCCCGGCCCGGCCCGGCCCGAAAACGGGTTTGGCCCGGCCCGGGTCTGGCCCGGGTCTGGCCCGGTCTGCGGCCCGGTCTTCGGCCCGGATCTGGCCCGGGGCTGGCCCGGTCTGCGGCCCGGATCTGGCCCGGGGCTGGCCCGGTATGCGGCCCGGGTTTGGCCCGGTTTTGGCCCCACTTGTTTGAATTTTTTTGTTTTTCCCCCCTTTCTTCCACCCCTTTTCCAAAATTCCACTTTTACCCCCCCAACAGCAATATAACGGCTAGTTTGGGGGGTATTTTAGTCTAACCTCTATTTTTCAACTCCTTTACACTCTTACCCTCCCCAACAACTATAAACGGATAGTTTGTAGGGGTATTTTGGTCTTTTGTGAAGTTTCTAAAATCTATAAATTCACACCATTTCTCTCTAATTTTTCACACCAATCTTCTTACTCTCTCTTACCTAAACATTCTATATTTCTACAAGCTTTGCTACTATTTTCCTCTCCAATTACTACTCTTGCTAATTACTACTAGTATTTACTAATTAGTACTCTTGTTTATTAATTACTAGTCTTGCTAAATTCTTTTTAATTACTACTCTTGCTAATTACTACTAGTATTTACTAATTAGTACTCTCGTTTATTAATTACTAGTCTTGCTAAATTCTTTTTAATTACTAACTCTCTAATATTTGTTACTCGTTCATTCTTTTAATTGTTATTTCTTATTACTACTCTTATACTTGTGTATTTAGTTACTCTTACAAAGTTTAGCTCGAAATATGGCTGGATTATTGAAGAAAATGAGGCGTGCATCGTCATCACGAAAAACATCATCATCATCGCAAGCACCACCACCAGCACAAGCGCCAGCGCCACGGCCATCACAAACACCAATCCAAGCACCAACACAACCATTCGTTCCTGGACGAATGAGTACAGGCTGTATGATAGATACCCAAGCCAATTGGGAGTTCAATCAAAACATTCCAGATTTTGAATACACGCCTGATGAAGACCCCCCGCATTATAGTCAAGGACGCAGCTCGGTTGGCGAAGCTACTACTCCGTGGCATAATCTCAACCCTATGCCTGGTCATGATGAAGAAGGGCCGAGCAATGCCTCCGGTAATGAGCCAGAAGTCCAAAAGGGGAAAAAAAGAAAGCCGAGTGTTGGAATCATTTCGATGTAGTTACGGTGGACGGCATCCGAAAAGCTCGATGTAAGTACTGCGCTAAATTATTTTCGTCTGGTAGTGGTAATGGACATCTTAACAGGCATTACCCTCTGTGTGCACCTCGACAAGGCCACGTCGAACCTACCCAAACGCAGTTATCTTTTGACGGTAAGTTATTTGTTTATAATCAGCGAGAGCAAAGAGACGGTCTCGCTGAATTTGTTATTCATGATGAACAAGCCTTTTCTTTTGCCGATAATCCTAAGCACTCTAGATATATGAACACATACGTTCAACCTTTGTACAAAAAGGTTCATAGAAACACAACTAGATCCGATGCACTCCGACAGTACAATGCTGCTAAAGCACGCCTTATCGATTATTTCGATAAATTTGAAGGTAAAGTTAGTCTTACTTCTGATATTTGGCAATCTCCTTATACTTTTGTTAGTTATTCTTGTGTGACCGCTCATTGGATTGATGTAGATTGGGTTATGCACAAGAGAATCATCGCTTTCGAGCACTTCCCTTATCCGCACGATGGAATGAACATTGCTATTCTTATATTAAAAGCATGCACCACATTTAAAATTAAGGATAAGATTATGAGTGTTAGTTTTGATAATGCTTCTAATAATAAAGTTGCTGTTGCAGCTTTAAAGGAGACGCTTCAACCTGTACTTAACGGTGAATTATTTCATGTTCGCTGTGTTTGTCACATTATTAATTTAATTGTTCAAGATGGTTTAGCTGCTGCAGGAGATATTCTTCTCAAAATGAGGGGTATGACAGCGTATGTTAATAGCTCGAGTCCGAGAACACAACAATTTAAAACGTTGTGTGTTCAATATAATATGCCTCGCAGGAGAGCAGTTACAGATGTGGTCCACAGGTGGAACTCTACATACCACATGCTTTTACACATTCTGGCATACCGAGAAGTCTATACGCATTTTCTACTAACCCAGTTCCCAGCCGGCTTGCCAACTCAAGAGGAATGGCAGATGGCCACATACCTAGCTGAATTTTTGGAGGTATTCTACACGTCTACCAATTTATTGTCTGGTACGTACTATCCCACCTCTCCTCTCGCTGTAATAGAAATTCTGAAGATGGCTACAATGTTAACAAAATGGAGATATATAGGACCCTTTAAGGAAATAGTAAAAGTGATGGATCAAAAATTTAATAAATATTGGAGTAAGCTGCCTGCTATTTTTACTGTGGCTACTTGTTTAGATCCTAGGTTAAAGTTGCATGGCGTGAACGCCTCGATACAAGAGATATCGAAATTAATGTGCTACACAGCAGAGGAGACAACCGCATTCACAGCAAAAGTGAGCAAGAGGTTTGAGGACTTGTTCAACGTCTATCGTAATTCTGCTGACGTGCGCGGGCGAGCTACATCATCATCCACTGTTGAGAGGTATTATGCGCCATACCTTCAGGGCTTTGAACATCTAGTAGCAAGACAACTACCAGGTGAAGGTACTTCTAATTCGGCAGGTTCGTATACTTTTTCCTCTTTTAATGAGATTGGTGTATATGCAAATACTGATCATTATTCTGATTTATCAAGGCAAGAACAGGTTAATTTTAATTTGTTAAATTTTTGGAAACAAAATCAAAACATGTATAAAACTTTATCCCAAATTGCACGGGATGTACTGCCAGTGCAAGCCTCCACGGTTGCTTCAGAGTCGGCATTTTCAGCTAGCGGGAGGGTTTTGGATGACAGGAGGAGTCGTCTTAACCCCGAGTCGCTCGAGCTATGTGTATGTTGGAAGGATTATCTTGATGCGAAATACCGCGAGCAAGATAAACCGATTGATGATAGGAAGAGCAGTGACTCGGATATTGAAGTACTTCTGGATGATTAGGTAATTTGTTTTTATTTTCCTCTTTTGATCCTTTTGGTTGACGTTGCAGATTTCTTGATCTTTGATTGCTGATATTTTGGATAGACATTCATTATTATTTTGATTGTTAGAATTTTAAGAATAAATTTTTTCACAAAATATACTTTTTTTTCATATATATAAAATAAATTTTTACAAGCAAGATATATATTTTTTCGTATATATAAAAAAATAGGTAACTTCGCCTGTTTGTTTACAAGCAGCCGGTCCCAAGCCCGGATAAAAGGAGGAGGGCCTATGAATACATTTATTATTTTTCTATATAAATTGTTATGTGTTAAGATTTTATTAATAAAGCTCATCAAGAAGAGTATGAAAATGTTTAACATATAATAAAAAATATAATGGCTAACAAATAAATATGTATATACATACATACATATATATGTATATTACTTATAATGAAATAAAAGGATAAAGATTAGGTTCGTTAAATTGTGAATATTGCCTAGAGATGAAATTTAAAATTGAATAACAAGAAGAAAAAAAAAAAAAAAAGGGCCCGGGCCCGGCCCAAGCCCGGCCCTAGCTATTGGGCCTAGGGCCTGGGCCTGGACTGGGCCGGGGTTTGCCTTCGGCAGGCCCGGCCCGGCCCGGCCCGGTTGGCAGCCCCCATTGGCCCGGCCCCGGCCCGGCCCCACAGCAGGCCCGACGGGCTTGGGCTGGGCCGGCCCAAGCCCGGCCCTTTGACATCTCTAGGTGCCCCACCATAGCCACCACTCTTGACACCATCGTCACTACAGAACCACCAAAAGTTAGAGTAGTTTTCTCAAGACCCATTCTATCAATTATGCTGTATAGTAGAAGAACGGCTTGTCCAGATGCATCGTCTATCACCCTCACCAATATGTGGCTTGCATTTCCTCTCTCCGGCAAGATCTGTGATGGCAGGAGAATGAAATGGAGGTGTCTAAGGGAGATGGTTTGTGAAGGTTGTGGCGCTTAGAGGTGTGGAGCGCGCCAATTTAAAAGGGATGGTGGCAGGTGGCAATTAGTGGAGGATGGTGGCAGGCGGCGATTGGCTTTGGATGGTTGCATTCGGAGAAGGGTTGTATTGGGATGGTTACTGTGTGGTGTAGTGGCATCCTGGAAGGCAGAGGGCTTTGATAGAGATGATTGGTGGTGGTTGCAAGCAGGGGGTTGACGGTAAGTGGGGTGACTGTGACGAAGTGTGGTCGTTCGAAGTTGGGCAGGAGATTTCTGTTTTTCTTGCAGATGGAATTAATTGGTGGGACAAGGTTGTTAATGTCATAATGTGGCATGTGATGTGACAATGCCACGTCACTCAGGATCACAAATTTGCCATCAAATTTGTGAAGTGTGTCATTAACTCGAATAGGAAAGGCACAAGAAAACTATAGAGAACTAGATCTTATTATTTCTCATTGTACTTATAGAAACGCCACCTATGCATACGTGTGATCTGGAAAAAAATATGTGAGAGAATTCGGATGTTCTCTTCTTTATGGAAATCAAATGCTTCAACTTGGAGCATGGGAGGCAGACAGGAGATTACAAACTTAATGCTGTATGAAGCACGGATAGTTAGTTTTGGTCGTGATATCCATGTGGGGTGGGTATCGGGTGCTGATACACTGTGGGTGTTCCCAAAACTTTATCCAAGTTTTTCCTCTCACTATGTTTCCATCCAGGTCAGTATTTGGTTTAAGTAACAAGGACGGTTTCGGTTTTTAGTCCAAGGTGCACTTGAGGAAATACACGAGTCTTAGAAGAAGTAGGGTTTCAAGTTGTTTTTCTTACACATTGATTTTGCCTCATATATGCTTTGGCAATGAATTGCTGGAAGGATTGATTGAAACGTCTGTAAACAGTAATAATGTTGCTTATCGATGCTTTGGTTTCATTTGGCAGGTGTATACCAGACTCCAGTTTATGCTCCAGCAGTGCAGCCTGTCCCAGTTGTAGATTATGATACAAATAACACTACAGTAAGTCGGCACTTGCAAATTATGGGTTTACTTTTGTCTTGTTTTTCTTCTTAATTTCTTTGTGTATTACAGGTTTTTATTGGCAACCTGGACCCTAATGTCACTGAAGAGGAATTGAGGCAACTATTTTTACAGTTTGGAGAAATTTTTAATGTGAAAATTCCTGCAGCGAAGGGATGTGGTTTTGTGCAGTACGGAACCAGGTCCGTTCGGCATGTGAATCTCACTCTATTGTCTAAAATCACCGTAGCAAAGTAAACTGATAAATAACTGCCTTATGTGTTTTTCTCCTATTTCTCCCTCCCTCCAATAATAGTTTCATAAACAGATTTAAACTCCTTTTTCTTTGGGTTGCGGATTTTACTTCTAGCATTCGGTATTCGAACTCCTTTTTTACTTTTTCTAATTTCTTTTGCAGTCTCTTAATCTCTCCATCTCCCCATTGCTGAACATCAATAACCAGTTTCTCCCTTCCTCTGTTGTTAATTTCACTTGTAGTTCTTGATATCTGAAATCTCTGCTTTTTCGAATCAAGTATTTCTTTCACGGTCTTTTAACCTCTCCAACTCCTTCCTCGAGGTCAATAACCAGTTTTTCTCTCATTATATTGCTTAACGTACCTGTACAGGACAAATGCCGAAGAAGCGATACAGAGGATGCAGGGAGCTGTGATTGGTCAACAAGTAGTTCGTCTCTCCTGGGGCAGGAACCCTCGGCAGGTGGGTTTTCTGATTAGAATATTGATGTCATGGTTTTAATATGTTAATAATAGATTATGTCCTAAACATTTTTAGATAAGGTGGAATACTGTCAATTGAGTTATCGGTTTCTAGCTGCAGGAAACATGCATTGTATAACCCAATTTATTTGCTAAAAGCACCATCAAGAGACAATATCGCTTGATTTCATGTTTTTTTTGTACATAAAATGATTTGTCAATATTCCTAGATGTATTGATAATGCTTTTCTGTTAGCATCTGTCTTCCAATTACCTTGTTCTTTTGACTTGGTTTGTGATTCGGCCATTTTTTTTAGAAAAAGAAAGAGAAGGAGTAGTATGTTTCAGCCAGATCACATATAGAGTTTCCCCTTTTTTAAGAAAACTATTCTGTCCCATTCAGATTTTTTTTCCCACGTTGAAGTGACTTTATTCTAAAGTTAACAAAATGTTTGAATTGTGAAGGATCTACCCGGAAACTGGCAGGCTGATCCAAGTCAATGGGGCAGCGCATATTATGGTTATGGACAAGGCTATGATGCCTATTCCTATGGGGCAACTCATGATCCTTCGCAATACCCGTATGGTGCATATCCTGATTACTCACAGTACCCTCAACAGGCAAGACTACTCTACTCCACAATATTACGTATTTACATCTGCTCTCTATCTTGTAAGATAAAACCTGAGAATTTGTAAAGATAGCAGTCTCGTAAGGACATGAGTAGGTTTGGGTACAATTTTGACACAATTTTGGGTTTCAAACTCATAAGGAGTAGTAACCTCTCTCGATAATTTGTTTTCAGTACAATTGTGGGACTTCTGAGACACATGGCTGTAAGGTTTTGCTAAGCCTTGATCTGTTTCTATCTTGATACTAATTACTCGTGGACGAAGGGAAAGTAATGCTTATCCTCGTGTTTTACCGATGCTCTAATGTATTCATTGATTGGTAGCATAATCTGAGGGTCTATTTTGACGACACTGCTTTTTTAGTTTTCAAGTTTTTGGTTTTCATTTTTGAGCGAAGACAATAAATGAAAACGGTTGAAAGTATCGACTTATGGTTTACACTTCTTTTATAGTGCTTTCTTTTGATTTTCTCCTTTAGTTACTTTGGTCCTCAGTTTTGTATCTCTACAACACCGACTGCCACCACCATCAACCACCATGACCATGAACCCAACACTACAATCAAGGACCCCCCATCTTTCATGGATCCCAATCTGTTCACCACGACTGAGATGCTCCGAGTGTGCCTGGCTTGTCAGCCACAATTTCTCCAACTTTCGAGGTGAAGACATGGTGTTGTATCTTGATCTCATCCATACAGATCTAGAAAGTAGTGGGGTTGAGAATCAGAAGCCAAGTCCTGATTACATGATAAGGTGACGGTGCGTCGAATTCAACACTTCGATAAGGTAAGCAGATAGGTCTTACGATCTCCAATGTCTTTGCCAACAACGGTTCTAGTGTAATCATTGTGGTGTTTGGCAGTGGTTGGTGTTGGTGTTGGTTTTTGTGTGTGTGTGGTAGTTTTGGGAGAGGTCTGGTGGTGGTAATGTTGGTTTACGAGTGTGGTGGTTGAGTGTTGTGGTAATGGCAAGGTGATATCGGTTTGCGTTTGGTGGCAGTAGTGGTTATGATCTATGTTACATGGATTAGGTACGAGTATCCGGGTCGGGTACGTGTCCAAGTGTCGGATTCGTCGAGTTTTCAAGACATAAGACTTGTGGACATGAAAAAATGTTTATATCTATTACTCCCTCCATCACAAAATAATTGATCAGTTTTCCTTGTTGGACTGTCCCAAAAATATTGCTCACTTTACATATTAAGAAAGATTTTATGTACTAGGAGCAGAGGTCTTAGGGGTACCATGAAGATATTTGAAAATGGGATGACAGATTTTCCAGGGTCAGCCTCTTCTGTACCTAGGAATATAGAGCTACAGGGTAACCTACGCGAGTCTCTCCCAGATATTTTAACTATTATGTGTAAGCTCACCTAGGAGCAGATGTCAGACTGGGGATTGACTTGACAATTGGGTTTTGGCAAATCCAGATCAATGAATAGGACATGTATAAAACTGTGTTTTTCCACTTCTGCCCTTCCGCGAATGTTCTTTTCTTTCTTTATCCTTATTTACCCCCGTCGAATGGTTCCTTCTCTCCCCCATACTCTAGACTCGTCTCTCCTCTTCCTCGCCATCCACCTGGTTCCTCATCCGGCCACCAGACACTTTCTCTTTCTTATTCATGATGACCACCACCACCGTATCTTCCTCCTGACCAACCACCGCTTCGACCCAGCACCGCCCCATCACCTCCTTCTACAACCATTAGTATGACCACCTCCTTCAAGATTCAAGATTTTTATTGACCATCACCAGCGTCATCTTGGACCATCACCGGCACCCATCCACCTTATTTGACAACTACCAGTGCTGCTGCCTCCTTCAAGAAAGCTTTTTGTTAGATCTACATCTACTTTCCAGCTTTAGTTCGTCAAGAGTGTAATTGATTCTTGATCAAAGTTGTCAAATGGGTTGTAAACTTAGAAAGATCAGAGTGATAGTCAAACACTGTTGCATGGTTGGGCTTTGTACTTCTTAATGTTTAAGTGATTTAGCTTCAATTTCATGATGGCCATGGTCTTTGAACTTGCGCTATTTGTGCTGGTTATTCCTTTATATTTGCTCCTTTTTTTGGTTGGTGGGTCTTATAAATTGTATCAGAATTGTGGCACATATGAATATGATGTTGGTAATGTGAGAGAATTAAATGTTAAGAGAGAGAGTGGACCATCAAGTCACAACTAACGAAGAGTAAGGGTAAAAAAGGAACTTCAAGACATTTTGACCAGGTTCTTAAACTTTGTGCAAGTCAAACTAGAGCGACAATTTTGGGAGGGATCGAGTATTACTTTATAGTTATTTCCAAGGTAAAACGGTGTTTTATGTTACCCTAGTGGTTTTAATTGAGAACTTGTCTCATCTCAAATGAATTCAAAGAAACACTATAAGGAATAGTGGCATGTCCTATGAGATATGTCAGACACATATCCCATCCCATGTCCAAGTGTTGAGTCTCCAACAGGGGTACTGCACGCATTCCAAAGAGTCCATGTAACATAGGTTATGATGGACACTGTATGATGGTAAATTGAAAGAAGGAGAGTTTCGAAGATGATTAAGTAGTGCTTCTGTCAGAGGTTGCTATCTCAAGAGTAATACCAAAAATGAAAACCCCATAAGTCATAGTGGAGCATTTCGAGTAGCAGCCGAAAGTGAACTCCTTCCAGAAGAAACCCCAAAGTCTTTCCTGGCATATTCCTTTTCTTGAGATGCAACTGAACATCACCTGCCAAAAATTGAACTTGGAAGTTCAAAGTTTTCCAGATCACGAGGGGTATTTTCTCTTAAGCATGGGAATTTCAAGTAACATTTGCGACCAACGGTCCACTTCTATATGTCGGTCTTATGACGGAGTGTTCTTGAGCCAGAGTTTTGAAGTCTCTGATTTCATCATGCCAACTTTGCATGGCCGAGAACGAAAAAAGGAAAGATACGAACTCATTTTGAAAAATTCGATAAAAACCTATCTCTGATGACCCATGCAAATATTTTGAAAATACCAGTCAGTTTTGAACCATCTTTCGGAGGAGTTTGAGATGTTTTGGATGAATGTTGATAATTTGGGGTTTGCTAGGGGATTCATGTCTTGCCCTTCTGTCTATGAAGAGTGAATCGTAAGAATAAGGGGTGATCTAACATGGTATTAGATCTTTGCAAGGTTTTGTTCAATATTTTTGCAGACATGTCAGTCGCCTTTATTTTGTGCAGTTTGGTGGGCAGGGTATCATTTGTGTCTGCAAATATATATATACCCTTGTTTGCCTCCATTGTTAGGCGTGATTTACATGGTTGGACTAACTAGGGGTCTAACATAACATTACGAAGGTGACTTTTATATTTACCCTTGTTTGCCTCCACCGTTAGGCGTGATTTACATGGTTGGACTAACTAGGGGTCTAACATAACATTATGAAGGTGACTTTTTGCTTTGCCTAGCTGGTGGTTGGAAAGATAAATCGCATTATGAGTAGTCCTGTAGAAGGTTAACGAGCCAGAGATCCAAACTAATATTACCTGATTATATAGGTTGAATTAATGGCTTATGCACCCACTCACTCAGTGGGAACTTGCTTGCTAGCCTGTCTTTGAAGTCGTACTCTTACATGTCTTAACATGGTCATATTTGCTTGTCGCTTTCCTTAGCTGAAACATGCATTTGCATTTCACTAGATTCTTTCTTTTTTCCTTGAATCATTCATTTTCAGGCAGAAGGTGCTCAGGACATGGGAGCTATGACAGCTGCTGCCCCGGCTGTGGAGCAAAGGGAGGAACTATACGATCCATTGGCTACACCTGATGTTGACAAGTGTGTCTCTCCATTCCCACCTGTATAATGTGGTTTATAGTGATGCTTATTTTTATAGTGTGTTGGATTTTGTAAAGTAGATAACAAAACTAATGATGATCTATGTTATTGTTTAGGTTAAATGCTGCTTACCTTGCTGTCCATGAAAGTGCAATTTTGGGCCGGCCCCTGTGGCAGAGGACGTCGACTCTCTCCTAACAAGCTTAGAAGTATAGATCAATACCTACTTTGGACGTGGTCCTTTTGATTGTACACGAGAAACAACACAAGCATGACATATCTAGGTGTGCTCCCAGTACTCTCCGATGAGATTTAACCGTTTCAGTCATGGATGCCGTTTGAGGTCGTCTTTCAGATCTGTTCGATTGGTTTTATGATATGCCCAACCCAGGTTTTTGTATTGTAGCTCCTGCATGTAGCTCTAATGCAATTTGTTACTTGAATCGTTCGGTGTTTAATGTACTCTAACTTTGCATACAGTAGTGGCATGATGTACAGTGCGAGAAGGCCATCTTTGTCCTAGCTGGACAAATCTCACATGTCCATCTCTTGTTCCTGAATACCAACTTCCAATCTCTGATTGATCTGCTAATTGCTAGTGCTTATGCTGTCATTTGGGAACTGCTGCTAATTTCAAATTGAGCCTTCGACTTTGCACTTGCCTAGTTCACCATTTAAAAGTGCTTGTTAAGCTGAACGATTTAGACTAGGCTCTGAGTTTCAATCTTGACCTTTGCAAGCCTATAACAGCCCCAGTTTCTTAAAACTCAAGTTATATCGTCAATCTCTTGACGTGTTCAAGTTCAAAATACAAGTTTCCGAAACATGCCTAAAAAGGAAAAGCAAAACCATATAATATCGACTACAAATTCTTGGCATAAATATTCACGTCTTCAACACCAAAAAGAACCTCCTGGTAAATGATAACCAGAAGAATTGGTTTCGTCATATGAAGGTATTCTCACGGATAGCTCAGTGGCAGACAAAACAAGCAATCAAAGCTGCAAGCCTACTGCACCCATGTCAAATTGTTCTTAAGAAAATCGAGGAAATAATCCGTCGGGGCTGATGGACTAGACTTATTTATGTTTGAGGGATTACCGGGGAGGCAAAATAGAGGAAGAACTGAAACGATTTGCTGCAAAATGTGCCACCAATCTCAGCAAAACTCAGATGCATGAAGTGTTGTTATGGTGTGGAGGCATGGCAAAAACATGTACAGTAGAAATTTAAACTGAACCGGATTAGGCAACCACACTAGCCATAGATTAAGGTGCTCATGCACTAAAAGGACATGAGAAGAATATGCTCGAGTCTCCATAGTTTTAAATTAGGAGAACCAAAATGAGATACTTTTTTCAGTCAAAACTTCAAGAAACAGTGTTGGACGAAGAAATGGTAGTCCATCGATGGGTTTGTGAAGATCGGTTGGAAATCCGATCAAAGAAACATATAACTAAATAATTGTGCAGGTGTAAGATCATCTCTCAAGTCTTGAATCACAGATATTTGGCCAACCATGGTACCTCCTTGCTGTCTTTCAGTGCAAAGGATACGTCATCGCTGCCAGAAAACAAGAAACAAAATATAAAACAAGTGTTTCAATGCCAATCAAATTTAGGGTTCTAAAAATGCCTTATTTAAACATTTCTCTATTTGTGTTTTTGTTCCTTTCTCCTATTTGTGCCTCTTAGAAGTATAAGTTCATAAAATGCTATCACATTCACTGACTGAAGTCAGAGAGCCTTGTATCATCGAAAGAAACTGCAATTGTACTCCATATTTGAAGAAGCATCCAATATAATAGAGGCCACATTAACTAATCTATTCCCTCATATTAGACAGGGTCAATCATTATTGGCATTTCCACAATTTAGCTGGATTTTTTGGTGATAGGGTGATATATTGCTAGGATATGTAGGATGTTCCACCCATACTCCTTGAGGGCCTAATAAAGCATAACCAACTCAGTTTATCACTGTTATTGCCCGCAAGTCTTCCCATCCCACTATAATTTTCTCCATAAAAAATGTTGGGTTTGGTCATACATTTTGGTCAATGGCTGCCTTGCAAAATTTAGCCATGGTTAAGGACATGCCAGTCGTGCCCAAGTGCTTGGTAAGGTAATTTACCTAGGAAAGTTGAGCTGCAACTTTTGCAACCTGTGCTTAGCACCTGCTTCACATAGAACGATCCTGCATTCGCCAAGCTTGCATCTGCCACCAAGAAAACAAGACACAAGAAAACCAAAAAAAAGACCAGATTACTAATGCATCTACTCGAGATGGGAAACAACGATACAAAGCACTGTATTTGGTCAACCTGTTTTTGTTTTCCTACAAAATCATAGCCAACCCATCTCATCTACAAAAGCAAACAGATCATCTTTATTACCTCCCCAACTCCATCCTGATTGCAAGTTCTACCAAAGGGCTGAGAGGGATAAGCATGACAGGAATTGGCCCAAACCGTTGTTATGTCCTGACTGAAATTTGGCTAAAGTCCCCACTAACATGATAATTATCTCAAAAGTAAACAGACTTTTACTTGCAATTGCAAGGAAAAGATAAAGATAGTGCCGCTTACCCAACTTTCAGAAGTGTGTCCCACCCAGGAAATGTTTCTCCGTTGCTTGTACAAATGCACGATACAGTCATTGCCAACTGCATTCAATCGCGTATAAGTCACCAATATAGAGTTTACACAAAAAATGCATCTTAACCTTGTATAACCACAACTTCTAAAATTTGTACTTCCAAACCTCCAAAAAGGTGAAACATTAACAATAGCAAGGAGCATAGAGAGTAGGGCTTTAAGCTCGTTTGAAGAGCTGTATACATCTATCATCGGATAGGGTAATTAAAAGCCAAAACTTCTTTGGCAAAGTTGTTTTTTGATTTTTACCAAGTGAGTCCAATATCGTCATCCATAGGCGAGAAGAATGGGTCTGAGCTCCTAGCACCCAATACTGCTTCTTGAACTAATAGTATTACGATATTAATGAGAAATTGGAGGTTCAGCCTATATACAACCTTTTTAAGCACTTTATCACCCCCCCCCCCTCCCAACCCTCCACCCCCCTCCGGTTTCCTTGATCATATAAGCAATTATGAAACTGTGAATGCAGCTATTCCTATTCAGGAATAGCGGCCTTGGCTGGAACAACAGATAAGACAGTGATGAAACCCCCCCAACCCCAACCCCCTCTTTCTTCCCTATTGAAGAAATCCATGTATGGTTGGCATGTCCCGTATATGTTAACCTGAAAGATTAAAGCTTCCTACTGGGGCATGCATGTCTCGGGCTTCAGACAAAGAAGAAAAGGTTTCACCAAAGTGGCAAGTGAGAGAGCAAAAGCCAGAGGTAAAGGTTAAGGCTGACCTTTTCAAAGGTGGTTTCACTCATCCCTGTTTTGTAGAGCTCATGTACCATAGCTGCCAAGAAGATCTTACTCAGCTTGGAACAGCTTCTCATTACCTGGAAAGGAAGAACATGTATCATAACTATTGTCATACAGCAAAATGTCGTGGCACTTCAGTGGTAGTACAATTGCAGCAAAAGCCTGATGTAATGTTCATGCTATAGCTCTAATTTTTTTAAGCAAATTAGAACATAACATTTATTGTTTAAATTTCTAGTACATTTGGTTGGGCTATTTGTTACTCCAGTTCATAGCTTAGTTGTCAAAAAAGTCCATCTGGACATAAAATTTCGTTTTCGACCAAAATAAACTGACATTATACTCATTTGACAGTTAAGAGCTCAATTTGAAATATGGTTCTAGAGAAGTTATGATCCAACTATTAAACATGGGATGAAGAAACAGAATCCATCATAGAGTCAGCAGCTCACCTGGATATGAGGAGCCTGGAACATCTCCTGTATCGCTGCTTCAACCTCTGACATACCAACAAGGGCTTTTGCTGGAAAGAGGAAAAATCTAGATCAATCAAGTGAAAATACTTTTTTGTGATAATGAATGCTCATTTGGGAGCAATTGATGTCGTTGTTTCTGTGGTCTAATTTTATCATCACACAACATTGAAAGAGTAAGACATCGTACAAAGAAGTAAAGGATATATGGGTATTACCACAACTTGTATATCTTTCATATAGATATTTAGTGGTGATACTCTTGCCTGAACATCTCCTGTATCTGATGCAGCCTGTTGTAGAGTATTAAGTTGGTAATTCACGATAATCCTTGTACATAATTCCTGTACAGTGATTTATTCGACTATTTGCTTGTATTGCATGCAAACTAGTCTCATCCCGAATGCATAGACGTCAAAGAATTTTCATTAACGGACTATGTGAAGCTAAACTCAAATCAACTCAACTAAGCCTTTGCCCTAACCTGCATGCACCCTTTCCTTCCATTCTCCCATATCAAGCGCAAGTCTTAAATAGCTCCTATCAAACAAGTCCTTTCTCACTACTTTCCCAAAGTTATTTTTGGTCTATCCTACCTCATATAACTCCATCAACATGACCCAAATCACTCTTCTTCACAGGGGCATCTAAAGGCCTGCATTGAAGGACAAAATTATCTCAAGCGGTTTCCCCTGGGCTTTTCCTCAATTAATGCTGCCACTTCTGTTCAAATATACTCATTTCCTTAGTTACCCATCCTTCTGTGGCCACTTAAGCATTCACATTTCAGTTACATTTGTTGTACATTGGATCTTAGTTGTTAGCCTCACAGCCATAATGTAAACTTTTCCGTGAACTCCAGAGGCATATTGACATGCGCGGCACTCTGGAACCCTCCACTTTAGCTAACCTGATCATATCCTGTGGGCAACATCCTCATAAACCTCTCCCTCATGCAACATTGATCCACAAGCCTAACAACGTCTCTCTCAGGTACCTCCTGCCCTTACGTATTTACTTCACCCTTGGGCTTCCTCCGACTATATAACTACATCTGCATCCCAATTAAGCTAAAACTAAAGCTTCTCCATGTCATTAATTTTAGTTTCCGTTTACCGTTTACTCTTATTCTAGTCTCATCAAGTATCTTTAAACAGCAGATACCACGGGGGCCCGACCTGAATATTATTGGTAAGCTCGTCACAAGTTGGGCAAAAAATAGGTCTTAAAGCTGATCCTTGGTGAAGTTTGGTCGTAATTAGAAACTCAGTAGTCGTTAGGACTTGCGATTTTAAATTTTGGTCGTACTTGAAGTTTTTTATTTGTAAGTGAGCTCTGAGAGTTCCACGGGTCTTTGAAAGGGCATCTGTCTCCTGAAAAGTAGAATGAAAAGAGAGGATATACTTGGGGGAATTCTAATAGGTCAAATTTTAATACATTTGGTACAGAGCAGTTTACGTGTAACTAAACTGCTCTAACAACTTAGGTGTAATAACTTTCCTAGGTTTGAACTTTCAATAAAGATTGTAACAAACAACCTAGGGAATTTCAAGACTTGCTTTACCTGCGGAAGCACCAATGGGAGGAAAGGCAGACTTCTTAATGCGATAATCTGCAAGTTCTGCCGCACGCCTACATATCTCAAGTGCACGACGTGCATCTCCTGAAACAGCTGCCACCTAAAGTACATATTCCACTGTCAAAGCTAATGATACAGAACTCCAGAAATCAATATTAAAATGAATGATGAATTTTTTCCATCTTTTCTAGTGGATGTAAGAACAAAGAGCCAGTAAACTTAATTTAGGCAACTATGATCAACCTTTCTTGAAGCGAATTCTATAGCTTGTTTTTCAAAAGCGTCGATTCCTTTTAGGCGACTTGAGATGATTTCCTGAAGCTGCAGATAATTATACGGAGAAAAGCAAAGCCTTTGCATGCCCATACGGCTAGAAATACGAGGAAGCAACTTTTCTGGAAGGTCCATAGTATTTGCTATCCCTGAAAAAACAAAGAAAGCAAAAAATATAAGGAAAGCAAAAAAAAAAAATTAAGGGGTGAATATACAGGAAAGGAACCATGAAATCCATAATAAACGGACGGCACCTATGACAATTAACTTGGACTGTGGCTTAGTAGGCCAATCAAGAATGTTGTACAGAACCTGTAATAGGAGTACGAACTATAAGTAACATAAAATCATATGTTAAAAAAGCGTATGCTACTGGGAATTTTGCTTCAAACCAATGTGAAATACCGATTGGTTTCTGGTCACTAAAAGATCAAGTTCATCAATGAGTAATATACATGGCCGATTGTCCTCTTTCCCACTTTTGGGGCCAGATGAAAAACGCTCATTCAGCAAGTGGAGAGCCTTTTTCCAACTAACCCTATGTCCACTCAATGCTTCATAAATTACCTGAAAAAATTTGTGATTAGAAAATGAGTCAATGCTTGATATATTATGAACCAAATCAACTTAAGGTGAACCATTACCCGGTATATATTCTCGGGTGATGCCAATTTCAGACCATTGATTTCCACAAAACAATAAGGCTTGATACTTCCTGAATCAACTTCAGACCTTAAATTCCTCATAACTGCAAGTACACTC
Organism: Escallonia herrerae; assembly: GCA_033070095.1. Taxonomy (NCBI): domain Eukaryota; kingdom Viridiplantae; phylum Streptophyta; class Magnoliopsida; order Escalloniales; family Escalloniaceae; genus Escallonia; species Escallonia herrerae. The sequence continues at coordinate 5,457 of JAVXUP010002204.1, read as the reverse complement.
ATAGTCTGCAGTTTGGTGCATAAATGAGAAGATATAAGTAGAACAAAGCAACTGATGAACCTAGAAGGACCTATAGCCAGTTTGAACAGACACAGCAAGCCGGTAAATTATACCTTCCCAGTTCCAGGAACACCGTGAACGTAGAGGCAGCGTCCTAGACATTGATCGTTGCATATGGCTTCTTTTATGAATGCAGTTATCTCTTCTGTCTCTCTATAAAGAAGAACATTATCTCGTTAAAACTCCATTCCACAAGCAAAACTCAGATCATAATAATGGTTTATCACCTATCTCACATACTTGTTCCGACAAGGCAGAGACTTGGGCAATGTCGCCAGCAGAAGTGTTGCTTTTGCCTTTTCAATTTCAGTCTGCTTGTGGTATCTGACATGTTCTGGGATTTTCTTGGCCCCTATCTTTTGAAGTCCAAAGATCCGCCCCTTTCGCGAGTTCTGCAAATATTTATACATATAAGTAATCTTTGAACCTCATATAGCCACCAATATCTGAGTACGTGTAGAAATGAAAATGACAATGGGCCATGCAGCCATACCGCAGCCAACGCATGAGCTGGGGATGATCCGGGGAATAAATTAAGCCTGTTTTCCTTTTCATAGTTTACATCTTCTTCTGCGGCGGAGTCTGAATCTTGGCAAAATTTCCAATCTTCATCACTGTCACTATCTTCACCATCCTACAAAGTGAGGGTCAATCTATAAATTCTAAACGAGTTTCGAGCCTCAATAAAAACAATTCCTTATGTTTGATGACTGCTTACCTCTTCACCACTATCAATATCTGCAATGCGCTTGAAACTAAGCCAGCGTATGTCATATTCATATTCGCAAAGGAAAACATCATCGCCTTCATTGTTGGCCTTGGTAAACTCTTTAGGATTCATAACATAGCAGTGCCTAAGAATTGATTCCATCTAGAAAGAGAAAATATTTAGTGCAAAACGAACAAAGAGACGGAGTAACATACTTTGAATACATTAAGCTAGTTTTCTGCCTCTCTTAAACATAGTAGGATGGCTTAAACAACAACCTGTTTGCAGGGAAATAATTGCAACTGTAATAGTATTTACAAATAATTGCAACCTTAATAGCGGATTAAAGAATTGCAACTATATTGCCAGAAGCCCAGTAAGACTGTAATGTGAGGTCTATGCAAATCCACAAACCCAACTCGAGGCTAACCACAATATTTCCTAGTCTAACGACCTTAAAGTACATCATTTTATAGCATAGTAACTTCATGAAAATATATATGGGGAGAGGAGGTATTATTCTAACAATTTCAAATGCAAATAATGTTCTTTGATAAGTAATTCCAAAAGATATTTATGCAGAAGTATGTGATGCCACTTGTGAAACGCAGTTTCCTGGGGGCTATCATTCAGAAATTCTAGATCTTTGCATCTAAAAGATATAATTATTAAGCCAAACGCTACTTAGACACCAAGAAAAAGTTCTTGCTTCCAATTCTGATAAGTCGTAGTGATATTTGAAACTACATCACTAGTGATTACGTGTATCGTAAGCATACAATCCATCAACGCATCTAACAGAAAAAGCTACGATAGCATGTTTTTGAGCGTGCAAAAATTGCTTTTATTGCTAGAAACATGCTTCAACAGTGCCAGGTAGCACTTCAAGTAACCAGGTGCAGATAAGATAATCAGCCGCTATATATATTCTCAAACACGAATCAAGAAAAGACCCTCTACAACAGTATCACCTCATTGTCAGCATAATCATTTGTTCGATAAAGCTCCCTCCTTAAGTTATGCGGCTGTCTTCCACCAGCGGTTTCTTCAGGAATCATATACCAACGCCCTCGAAACCAAAAGCTACCATCCACCTCCTTCCATATACTACATGCAAACGCACACAAAACATAACCGCTACAAATCACATTATCCACGCAAAATTGAATCCTATATGCTTAAAGTTAGATTTGTACCTTTCAATGTGGACCGCCCATAAATCACTCGAGAGAAGCTTCTCCCTCGCAGTCCTAACCCTCTTCTTCCCTCTCGGCGGCCTGGGAAACTCAACCCTCTTCCCTGATCTCCTCGCCTCGCAAAACCCGCAAGTCCAGTCCCCTTCTGGCACCTCCTTCAGCGGCGGCTTCAGGCACTTCAAGTGGAACCCACACAGGCAATCATCGCACTCAATCATGACAGCCCTCCCACTCTTGAAGCACACCCTGCACTCCTCCACTTCCGGGTCCTCCTCGTCCGAGCTGGCATTTTCCCTCCGCTTAACGTACACGTCATCGCCGACCGCAAACTCACCCCCATCATATGAGACCTTCTTGTAATAAACCCTATTTCTCGGTGCTTCCACATTTCTCCTTTTCCCTTCAATATTCTCATTTTTGGCCGGCTTGGTTTGAATTGACTCGCTGCGTTTCTTTCTCTTCTTTGGCTCGGATGGATCAGGCGAGACAGGGGGTAACGGTGATGATAGCGATTGATCGAAAAAATCGTTGACCGGATAAGGGTCAGGGTTTGACTTTTTGGGCGTATGAGAAATGGGGTTCAGCGACGGGGAGCGGGAGGATCTGGTGATGGGTTGGGGGCTGGGCGGGGATTGTGGAGGTGGGTCCAGGGAGGATACGAGGCGGGAGGAGCGCCGGAGTTGCGGGGTCTGCGGGAGCGTTGACGAGGGCTTTTGAACGGTGTTTACCTGCGATTTTTTGGATCTTTTGGGGGTTGTGGTGGGGGACATGGTGCTGGCGGGAGGCGGCGGATGCGGGCAGCTAGGGGTAGAGAGGGGGGGAAGGAAGAGAGAGTGAGGACGGGGGTTGTAGAGAGAGAAAATTGGCGGGAAACATGTGCCTGAGTTGGCGCCCTTTTTTGAAAAGCTGGGAACCGTTAGAATGAAAAAGTCTTTGACGGTGATACTGTGTTTTGAGGCACGTGGTTTTTTTTTAACTCCCGGGATTGTAGGAAGATTATTTATTAATTTTTTTTAGTTTCACATTAGGTAACATATTCATGATACATCGGTAAAATAGTTGTCACGGTAACTAAGATAACTGATAACTTTCTTTCTTTTCTTTATTCGCTTAAATGTCATTATTGTTATTATTCATTCTGTTTGTAATCTTTGTTCCTTATTGATAGTTCGTAAAACTTTAAAATATAGAATTAAAGCATTTAAACATAAAATGCCACTAAACTAGTAGTTACATAGTGAATATGTGATGTTTAATGAATCAAACTAAAACAGAAAACAAATAGTTTATTTTGATACTATAATCTTGTCACACGTTATTATCCTCATTCGCCCCCCCCCCCCCCCCCCCCCAAAAAAAAAAAAGAAAGAGAGGAGAGAATCTGGCCTATTCTGCATCCATATTCTTGGCCCGGTTTGGAGGTATAGTATTTCCTTACTATCTCCAATAGTTGGGCCCGATCTGTTTACAGTTGACAAAGAAAATTTTCATTACATGTTGATAAGAATGACATGTTATCAAGCCTGCTAAGCAATGTTTTCAAGACTCGCATGGGATAATTCAGCGACGGAATAGTCGTCTTATTGGTTATTGCATGAACTCCAATGTCGTTTTGTCCAGTAAAACATACTGTTGATAACACGCGGTAGTGTGATCGCGCAACACGAGTTGCTAGATAACTGTATCTTTCAGACTTGACAACCCCAACAAAGCTCGCCGAGCATGCGCGCGCGCGCGCACACACACACGTTAATTGTTGTGATTGTAGGAAATGACCATTCTGAGTTTAGCCAATGCACATGTTTTAAGAGGAACTTACATTTGGTTACATGATATTGAAACCTATTTGCTTGAACCTTGACTAGAGTTTTTCAAGCCCAATGCAGTGAGAACAACCCCAAGATAATCAAACTTGTAAGCTGATCTGAAAAGCTGCAACTTGTGATCATTCCATGGAGGATATCTGAACCAAAAATCTGCGAGGAAACTTCTCTGTAACACTGCCTTCTCGTGGCTGAAAGCTTCAAATGAGAATTTTCCATGGTACCTTCCAAATCCACTTTCACCAACCCCTCCAAATGGGAGAGTATCGGCTGCATACTGCGGTAGGATCAAAATAAGCCAATTTAGCAAATCCAAACAACTCAAAAAGAATATGAAGGTGTACTCTTAATTATGTTACGAGATGACAATGCCAGTGATTAGCAAAGTATTATCAAAGTAGGAAGTATTACTTGAATTATAGTGTCATTGAACGTCACACATCCCGACGAGGTCTCGCTAATCATCCTTCTCTTGAATCTTTCATTGTTACTGAAGGCATAGATTGTAAGTGCCTTAGGCCTCGACTTGATAAACTGAATGCTGTCTTCAATATTCTCCAACTGCCAAAAGGCAAGGATGACACTTGAACCACAACTAGCAATGTAGAAAAGAAAGACTACTGTTCACTCCCTTCCTCTCTAAATTCATTCAACAGTGCGCTTTGATGTCCCCCAAAAAGAGTCACTTTTGTGCAAAACAATTATAAAATCACAAAAGGAAAACACCAGAACTGGTGAAGATGTACAGAGAGGCAACAACAGAAAGTAAAAAATGTGGTCCATAGGTAACTTTGAGATAAGGTCTCTTTTAAAAAAACCAAGTGTTTTACATGCTATCATACCATTACATACTTCCAAGGGTTATAGCAACTTTAAGAAATGTTAGCTGTGAGTTACGCCAAAAGAGAGGAAATTTATATCGTTAAGATGGAAGTCATCAACTCACTGTAATTATTGGAAGCAACGGACCAAAGATTTCTTCGGTCATGATTTCAGCTTCCAGTGGGGGATCAACCAAGATTGTTGGCTCAATGAACCTGACAAAAAATGGAAAAAGAAAACGAAAAAATAAATGAGAGGATTCTAATAGTGTGTTTACAGTCGACAGAGTTTTATGAATTTAAAGATTCCTGCAAGTAAGTAAAACGTCTGTGTAAGTGTTACGTGTGTGCGTATTTCTGCTTGTAAATATCTATCTGACAAACTCTTGCACTTGGCTTCTTTCGACCCCTCCGTCCAAAATTTTGTGGCTTATGCATCTTTAATGACCAAAATAGTGTGAATTGGCTCCATCTTTACCTACCAGAACATGGAAGTAACTCGGTGTCTTTCTGATATAAAGAATCCCAAAATATTGGTGGTTACAGGTTACTTACAGATTATCTTCATCGAATGAACCACCATGGACAATGGAAGCTTTGACCATAGGGTCATCTAAAAGGTTCTTCAATCTTAAAAAATGTTGTTTGCTAACAATCCTCGCAATACTATTGGACTCCTTTGGATTTTCCCCAAACATTTTCTTGATCCAGACCTTCAGTTGTTCTACCTGACCAAATTGGGAAAATGAAAAATCACCGTCACCCTAAAGGTAGGAAAACTGCATAGAAGCTTGATATAATTATTTTTCAGCAGATCTCGTACCAAGGTGGATGTATACTTCGTTTCT